>JARWKJ010000015.1:39176879-39181879 GCA_029959095.1 Rhinichthys osculus | reverse complement strand
GTGAGTGAGTGAGTGAGTGAGTGAGTGAGTGAGTGAGTGAGTGAGTGAGTGAGTGAGTGAGTGAGTGAGCGAGCGTGTGTGTGTGTGTGTGTGTGTGTGTTCACACACCTTGGCGCTGCTGTCGGAGTGGCGTCGGGTACAGGCCAGGATCTGCATCATCCACATCTTCTGTTCTGAGGCGTCCCCCGCTGGCACAGAGGAATCATGGGAGGAAACAAGAGAGAGAGAGAGAGAGTAAACATGCAAAGAAAGTGTTAATGTATTACAGTTACCATGGCAACCGCTTCAAACATACCTAGTTGGATGCGTTTATTACTAGTTTGACGCTCGCTGAAAACATGTGTTATTTGAAACAAAATAAACATTAACTGAAATAACTGAAACCTGAAGCCGCATACTGTCTGTCTGAGCACATTTGACTTTGAATGTAATCCGGTCGTACTTCATCCACCATGTTGTCATGGTCATGTGACCTACATTACGATCACTTTCTTCCAAATACGATAATTTTGAGCTTCTGCTACGATACTTGGACAATTCCAATGTACTACTCTGCTGGCGTAAGTTACTGTTTTTCTCATATTATATAGTAGGGAAGTATTTTATTTCGTAACTCTTTGCATTTAACAAGTCACTCTTCCCAGGAGGAACTACAGAGTATTTCTATTAACAAAACAACATGAGTGAAGCGTTCGAGCTGTAAACATCACCCGCCACGAGCTTCAGTGTGAGCTCCAGCACTGAGACTGAGCGAAACACAACACAACACTAATGAGAAACAGAGCAGCAGTGACAGCTGGAATATATCTGATCACCAGCCGCCCCGACACACACACACACACACACACACACACACACACACACACACACACACACACACACACACACACACACTCTCTAAAACACACTCTAACACACCTAAAACACACTCTAACACACACACACACACACACACGCACTCTCTCTAAAACACACTCTAACACACACACACACACTCTCTAAAACACACTAACACACTCACACACACTCACACACGCAAACACTGTCACACTCACACACACTCTCTAAAACACACTCTAACACACACACACACACACTCTCTAAAACACACACACATGGGACACACACACACACACACTCTCTCTAAAACACACTCTAACACACCTAAAACACACTTTAACACACACGCACTCTCTCTAAAACACACCAACACACTCACACACACACACACACACACTCTCTAAAACAAACTAACACACTCACACACGCAAACACTGTCACGCTCACACACACACTCTATAAAACACACTCTAACACACACACTCTCTAAACACACTCACACACACACACACACACACACTCTAAAACATACTCTAACACACTCACACATACACGCAAACACTGTCACACTCACACACACACACACACTCTAAAACTTACTCTAACACACTCACACTCACACACGCACACTAACACACACACACACACACACACTCTAACACCCACACACACTCTAAAACACACACACACACACACACACACACACACACTAGCATGCACACTAACTCAAACACACACACACACACACACACACACACACAGTATGTACTAACAATAACAGATATTAAAAAATAAATTCTCAGATGTGTCATAATGTTTTCTCAAACGATTCTGCACTGAAATCCATCTTTGGAATTCGGAATGTTATTAAATAATTATGTTTATTGAACCGGCCGACACACAAGACATCACAGAAACCATGATGAGCTAAACTGGCCAAACTAGAAATATTTCAAACACGAGATTAAAAATGAACGGGAACATTACAGGACAGACAATAATATGGCATTCATAATTTCATATTGCAACATTTTGTAACTGAACCGAAATCAAAACAAATCATTAGACCCCTAAAGTTTTCCATCCATACTGTTCAGTTAGATGTTAGATTATATATATATATATTTATTTTTTACAGTAATTACCCAGAACCCCTTGCGGTGGCAGCAGTGAGCAGATCCTCTGGAAGTCAATATGGCAGATGTTCCTGTTTCTTAGTTATTAATTTTCTCTCTCATGCAGGATCACCTTCATCAGAATCAGATTAATACTCAATCTTATGAATTGTGGAGAACGCATCATCACGAATAACCTTCACTGCACCTCAGCATCAGCAATTTAAACAACCTCTTGCTATAATTATGATGAAATGACTGATATTACAGTTTTTTACAATCACTTTGCTACTATTTTCAGAACCTTGATGTCATTTTTCAAAACTCTAGACACAAAACTCACAACGGTTCTCACTTGTAACACAGGCTGTCTAATGTTCATTGTGCATCTTTAAAGAAATCTTGCACTTGCACAATCATTGGTTCAAAAAAACAAATTTACTGTGAAATACCACTGAAACACAACTATAGATCACCCACACACAAGCAACCGATAGTTTCACTGTGTCATTGTTCGTACAATCATTAAATATTGTAGAACACAATAGGTGATCCAGGTTTCATTATGATCTACATGTACAGTAAACACATCTCTGTGAAAGCACTGCAGTCGTAGAGAGAATACACACATAGTGGAATCAGCGAACAAAGTGTGTAATATATTGATGCAAAACACTGCAGTGCAATCACAACATAGGTTTATTGGAATCAAAGCAAAAATATAAAATATTACTGTAGGCTACATCCATGGATATTGTAGTCTAATTGGTTCATGCCATGCTAATTGGTGACAATGAATCTCGTTATCTTGAATCTTTCATGATTTACTGTAAACATGGAAGATTGTGTGTCTGTTTCCATACAACTATGCATTAAGAGTAATGCAACAGTTACTTATCATTTTGAGCAGTTGTATCAGCTGATAGTTACATCATTGTAAGGAAATGAATAGACACTCATTTGAAATGTAATGTGTGAATTGCCTTTTGAAATAGTAGTACTGTGATGTTAAGTTGTGTCATATTGAACAGGTGATTTTTGTTGAATGAACAAATGATGCAAGTTTTACTGTTTTTTTCAATCGCTAACAAGCGCTTACCCATACTTCAGATACTTTTTCTAAACTCTTAACACAGACTCACACCTACAAAACACAATTGGCCAAATGGTTAATTTTCTTCTCAAAAACACATTTAGTTAAATATATACTAACTCTTCATTTCAAAATAGAACACATCTTTCTCTGCACACACTAACTTTACCAAAACGCTGGAAATCTGATTCAAAATGAAATTATTCTGTCAAAGAATAACACTTGTTTTCACTTCACACGGTACATGCAGTCAATCAAAGTACACCAGGTTTCAAAATACTGGCTATTGTTGACATTACAAAAACTACATAGACTTTGATGTTTCAGTTTTACAGGTATTTGCATGCAAAACATGCAATCCAACCTTTTTACACTAAATTTCTTGGTTGGGAACTGTATGTCCACATGTACAGTAATGTTCACATTCAAAAGCAGTTTTTTTCCCCTTTACTGTTTACAACAGGAGGTACGGTAGAAACACGGTATGATAGAACAGAAAAAGTTTTACAGTATTGCTTACAAAAAAAGCACAAAATTACTGTATCTAATCTCTGCGATCTTCAGGGTTAGGCCACATGTTTTAATCAAATATTGCACTTCTGCACCTCTCACTGCACCTCTCACTGCATCTCTCACTGCACCTCTCACTGCACCTCTCACTGCATCTCTCACTGCACCTCTCACTGCACCTCTCACTGCATCTCTCACTGCACATCTGCATCTCTCACTGCACCTCTCACTGCACCTCTCACTGCACATCTGCACCTCTCACTGCACCTCTCACTGCTCCTGCATCTCTCACTGCATCTCTCACTGCACCTCTCACTGCATCTCTCACTGCATCTCTCACTGCACCTCTCACTGCACCTCTCACTGCACCTCTCACTGCATCACTCACTGCACCTCTCACTGCACCTCTCACTGCATCTCTCACTGCACCTCTCACTGCACCTCTCACTGCACCTCTCACTGCATCACTCACTGCACCTCTCACTGCACCTCTCACTGCACCTCTCACTGCACCTCTCACTGCACCTCTCACTGCATCTCTCACTGCACCTCGCACTGCACCTCTCACTGCTCCTCTCACTGCACCTCTCACTGCATCTCTCACTGCACCTCTCACTGCACCTCTCACTGCATCTCTCACTGCACCTCTCACTGCACCTCTCACTGCACCTCTCACGGCACCTCTCACTGCATCTCTCACTGCACCTCTCACTGCACCTCTCACTGCACCTCTCACTGCATCTCTCACTGCACCTCTCACTGCACCTCTCACTGCACCTCTCACTGCACCTCTCACTGCATCTGTCACTGCACCTCTCACTGCACCTTTCACTGCTCCTGCATCTCTCACTGCACCTCTCACTGCATCTCTCACTGCATCTCTCACTGCACCTCTCACTGCATCTCTCACTGCACCTCTCACTGCACCTCTCACTGCACCTCTCACTGCATCTCTCACTGCACCTCTCCCTGCACCTCTCACTGCACCTCTCACTGCACCTCTCACTGCATCTCTCACTGCACCTCTCACTGCACCTCTCACTGCATCTGTCACTGCACCTCTCACTGCACCTCTCACTGCATCTCTCACTGCACCTCTCACTGCACCTCTCCCTGCACCTCTCACTGCACCTCTCACTGCACCTCTCACTGCACCTCTCACTGCTCCTCTCACTGCACCTCTCACTGCACCTCTCACTGCACCTCTCACTGCACCTCTCACTGCACCTCTCACTGCACCTCTCACTGCACCTCTCACTGCTCCTCTCACTGCACCTCTCACTGCACCTCTCACTGCACCTCTCACTGCACCTCTCACTGCACCTCTCACTGCACCTCTCACTGCACCTCTCACTGCTCCTCTCACTGCTCCTCTCACTGCTCCTCTCACTGCACCTCTCACTGCACCTCTCACTGCACCTCTCACTGCACCTCTCACTGCA
>JARWKJ010000015.1:39144379-39169379 GCA_029959095.1 Rhinichthys osculus | reverse complement strand
TAGTAAAGTGTCATTTATTCCTGTGATCAAAGCTGCATTTTCATCATCATTACTCCAGTGTCACATGATCCTTCAGAAATCACTCTAATATGATGATCTGATGCTCAAGAAACATTTATGATTATTATCAATGTTGACAACAGATTCATATTTTTGTAGAAACTGTGACGCATTTTATTTTTCAGGATTCTTTGATGAATAGAAAGTTCAAAAGAACAGCATTTTTTTAAAATAGAATCTTTTGTAACATTATAAATGTCTTTACTGTCACGTTCGATCAATTTAATGCATCCTTGCTGAATAAAAGTATTAATTCCTAAAAATAAAAATAAAAAAACCTTGACACAAACTTTTGAACTCTCAGTGTTTCCTATTCCGTGCTGGTGAAATAATGCACCGAAACACACACACACACACACACACACACACACACACTGGTGTTTGAAGCGCAGTAATGAACAGGTGAGTCCATCAGAGCCGTAACTGGATTAACATTCACGGACTCGTTCACTGCCTGCATGTTTATTAGTTATAGGGTTAGTTCACCCAAAAATGAAAATGATGTCATTAAAGTCCCCGTGAACCGGAAGTTGCAAACGACTTTTCTCCAGTGTTGTGACGTATTTCCGAGAGAAACGGAATACTAAATGAGGCAAAATGGTGGGCGTGGCTTTTTCCCCAACTAGCACCTGATTGGATCTAGAAAAGTAGGTGTTTTCATTCAGCCTGTCTACTGTCAGTTGGAGGGGCGTGATTACGGATGTTAAGCAGACACCCAAACTGTCAAACCTACGTCATCAGGCAAGGTCCTCCAACGCAGAGGGGAGGGGAAATTTCAGATTTTGATTAAAGATTACGAAGCCAAAAAAATTTTTTGTGTGGATTGACTTGAATGGATGAATTGTTCACCACAAAACGATCAATTTAGGCAAACAAAGTAAGTGTGGTCAATTTTGAATTCATGGGGACTTTAATGACTCTCCCTCATGTCGTTCCAAGCCCAAATAAAGACATCATCAAAGTAGTCCATGTGACATCAGTGGGTTAGTTAGAGTGTGTTGAAGCATCGAAAATACATTTTGGTCCAAAAATAACACGGGCGCACCAGACACACGTCAGCGGACTCGTGAACGCGGATCCACAACAGAACCGGAAGACAATACAATGCTGAATAAAGTCATAGTTTTTGATATTTTTGGAGCAAAATGTATTTTCGATGCTTCAACACACTCTAACTAACCCACTGATGTCACATGGACTACTTTGATGATGTCTTTATTTCCTTTCTGGACAAGGACAGTATACCGTACATACATTTACAATGGAGGGACAGAAAGCTCTCGGACTAAATCTAAAATATCTTAAACTGTGTTCTGAAGATGAACGGAGGTCTGACGGGCTTGGACCGACATGAGGGAGAGTCATTAATGACATTGTTTTCATTTTTGGGTGAACTAACCCTTTAAAGAGAGCTCAGCTTGAGATAGACGCTCGTTTAAAGGTAAAAATAGAATAGAATTCCGCAGAAAACACTGAACTCATCTTTTGCTGTGACACAAACACACCAGGATCCGTCGCCCACCTGAGCGTCTCAAATAACACAGAAATAAAACTACAGATGCATGTTCCTCTTCTCTACAACAGACTCAGGCACCTCCAGCTTTACATATTCATAATCATAACCATGCATACAAACATCTGAGATCTGAGCTGTGAGAAACATGTTGGACATTCAGTCCCAGTAATCTGAGTAGAGTTACATTTTGATCACGGATGTGAATCAATCAAAACTAACTTTAGCTGGAAAATAACGTTATTCAAGAACCTCAATAAAACCAAACCAATCTCCGTTACCTTAAATTATATGTTTATCTCTGTAAAGCTGCTTTGAGACGATCTCCATTGTTAAAGCGCTATATAAATGAGGATGACTTGACTTGACATTTCTATTCTACAGCCTGGTTTCCAGTCTACTAAAAATGTGTAAAGCACACAACAAAATGACTTCAACTTTAACTAGAGTTAAAATAGAACAACAAAAACTCAATTACACTAACGCAGCACTGCCTGTAAGAGGTGTGTAAATCGGCTCTAGATGTGAAAGACACACAGAATGAAATGTTTTGAACAGTCACTGAGATCAAGGATAAAACACACTCGATGAATAACAGATATCAGACATATTTACATGTTTGACTCTCCTGACAATGAGGAGAAAATCTGCTCGAGTCTCATCCAGCTCTGAGTCCTGCTGAACACAGACAAACAGTGTGTGTGTGTGTGTGTGTGTGTGTGTAGGTACTTTATTGATCCCACGTGGGAAATTTAATTGCGTTAGCAGCAGCAGCAATACATGAAGACAGTAGAGTACTCACAATTCACACAAAAACACATGCACATGTAATATACAGACAAATTTATCCCAAAATTAGAAATTTGAAAATAAAAAAAATTGCTGTAATTAATAAAAAAAATTATATATGATTACATATTGTATGTATACTAAGGCCCTATAAAAAAGTGCCAAGAAAACAGTATTTATTGTAGTTTTGAGGTGTGTGTGTGTGTGTGTGTGTGTGTGTGTGTGTGTGTGTGTGTGTGTGTGTGTGTGTGTGTGTGTGTGTGTGTGTGTGTGAACTCAGAAACATCACACTGTCACCGGCAGAGAATGTCAGCTCTATTTTCTGATCTCCTCCTGCACTTTGCTCTAAATAACTCCATATAGGACAGAAAAATCCCAAATGAGATGATTTTAATATCTCTATTAGATAGAATGACACAGAATTTGGCAAATTTTGGAATGACAAAAATCAAAAGGAGGGTTGTAAAATGAATCAAATTCAAATCAAGCCATGAACCAGCATCTGTATTATTACACTGCTAAACCTCTATATATGAGGAAATGACACATATATTCATTAGACACAGAAAAATCATGTCAAATACTCACAGAAACTGAAAAACAAAATAAAAGCCTGTTTGAAAAAATAAAAATGCAGTTTTATTGTAAATTAATTGTCATATTTTAATTTGATTACATTTTAAGAGATTGGCCAAATTGTTAAGTTTCATGAATTCAATTGATTAGACTTTCTGTTTAATGACAAAAAAAAAACTATTACAAAAATGTAAGTTCATAATCATAACAGACTTCTATTGAGCCTGAAATAGCCTGTGTGTGTGTGTGTGTGTGTGTGTGTGTGTGTGTGTGTGTGTGTGTGTGTGTGTGTGTGTGTGTGTGTGTGTGTGTGTGTGTGTGTGTGTGTGTGTGTGTGTGTGCGTGTGTGTGTGTGAAGAAATTTATTTCCGCTTGTGTACAGACAGACTGTGTTTAAAGTACAAAGATCGAATTCACGTCCAGATAACATTCATGTGTGTGTGTTTATCCTGATCTCTTGTGCAATTATTCCTGAATATCAGATGATCTGAGAATCTCAGCGAGTCGGAGCCGACACTGAGTGTTTGTTCAGTGACTAGAATAACTGGACATCATGATGATGAATTCAGCTCGAACTCAATGCAGAAACACATCAGGATCAGGAAGTTTCAACCTTTTCTTCTGATGCAATACTTTAGTAATGATGGACTTTAGGAAAACATATGCAAGAATACACAAAATATGATTTCGAGAATCATAACCACAGAAAACGAGCATATAAGAGTTCAAAAGCCAGATTCAAGTGTATGTCAATACGTATACTGATACTCAAGTGAAGATAATCTTATAGTAAAATTCACCTATAACTATTTTAAATAATGTTATGTGTGTGTGTGTGTGTGTGTGTGTGTGTGTGTGTGTGTGTGTGTGTGTGTGTGTGTGTATGTGTGTGTGTGTGTGTGTGTGTGTGTGTGTGTGTGTGTGTGTGTATGTGGGTTTAGCAGTCGGGTTAGTGTGTGTGTGTGTGTGTGTGTGTGTGTGTGTGTAGGTTTAGGGGTAGGGGTAGGGTTAGTGTGAGTGTGTGTGTGTGTGTGTGTGTGTGTGTGTGTGTGTGTGTGTGTGTAGGTTTAGCGCTCAGGTTAGTGTGTGTGTGTGTAGGTTTAGGGGAGAGATACAGTTTGTACAGTATAAAAACAATTAAGTCTATGGAGAGTCCCCATTTAGATATAGCTAAGCAAACGTGTGTATGTGTGTGTGTGTGGGTTTAGCGGTAGGGTTTGTGTGTGTGTGTGTGTGTGTGTGTGTGTGTGTGTGTGTGTGTGTGTGTGTGTGCGTGTGTGTGTGTCAGTGTGTGTATTTTAGTGTAAGGGGAGAGAATATACAGTTTGTACAGTATAAAAACCATTACGTCTATGGAGAGTCCCCATTTAGATATAAAGCAAACGTGTGTAAGTGTGTGTGTATTTATACAGTAAGTGAGTAGAATTGCTTATTTGATCACTGAACTATTGAAAGCTGTGAACTATTAATGACCTGAACTAAAAAAAAAATACAAAATCATAATAATAAACAAAAATCATAAAAAATCATATTTAGACCTAAAGAACAGTCACTGCCACGTAGGCTGTGTATTGTGGTAATATGATATGACACAGTGATGTCATGAATGGAGGTCAGTCAGTGTAAACTTCAGCATGCATGCCCATGTGTTCGGGTTCGGCTTGTGTTCGGTACCTGTTCTGCCAGCCCTGGATGAGGTTGGTGTATTTGCTCAGCACTCCCTCTGTCCTGCCGAACCCGAGCGAGGCCGAGCCCGAGCCCGTCCGAGCCGCCAGCGTCTTTTCCATCGCGCTGCGGGAACAATCCCGATCTAGATCATGACGGAGGAGCTGGAACCCGTTCCCATCGTCCCAGTGCCATATTCCCGAGGAGCGCGTCTCTCTCCAGCGTGTTTCTGTGGGAATCTGAGACACACACTCCCTCCCTCTCTCTCGCTCTCGCTCTCTCTCTCTCTCAACCCGGATATTACAAACACATCTCAACGCTTCTGTCTCAGTGAACGCGACGCGTGTGTGACGCGCAGCCAAACGCTGATTCACCGAGTCCTCTCTCTCTCTCTCTCTCTCTCTCTCTCTCTCTCTCTCTCTCTCTCTCTCTCTCGTGAGCACATGCATCATCTGCATTGACTGTAGTGAAGATGAATTTTTCAAAATACGCTACCACTAGATTTATTGTATAAAATACGCTACCACTTGATTGTATGAACAGCCGAACCCCTTTTTATTTTCAATGAAGAACAAGATTAGAACCCATTACAAAAACGATTAGCTGTAGGCCTAAATGAGAAATATATTGTTTTTCAACTGTTTTTTTTTTTTTTCAGGACTCAGGACGCGATTCACACCCAAATATGCTGTTTCTCATGATGTCTCTCAAAATAAACACGTCCTTAGAATCATATTTTAAATATATTCAATATTGCCATGAACTGCGTAATAAAATATTTCTAAATGCTTAAACAACGGCAGAGGTGATTTACTTACCAGTCGTCTTTAGAACTTTACCCTAACGTTCTGGCAAACAAATGTTCTTCCAGTAACGTTAATAGAACGTTCGTTCATCTGGTCTATAATAACGTTCTCATCGTTCAACATTGTCAATCTAAAACATATTTCAGAATAAACGTTCCATTGTTTGCCAAATGATAACATGGGAATGTTCCCTTAACGTTCTCATAATTGAAAAAAAAAATTATATAAAAAAATATTTCACATTTTTAACATTCAGAGAATTTTCAGAAATATGAATGTTAGTAAAAGAACATATTTTTGTTAGCTGTTATATGTTTGTTTTTACTGAAGGTTTTTCATGCTTTTCATGCTGTGGCCTTTAATTTACTTCACTACTAAATTTTGTTGAATATTTTTTGTTGCATTTTGTATTGATTATTTTTTTTTTTTTTGCCACTGCTGTCTAAACCCATCAAAACAATCCATTTATGGTTTTGCTGTTGTTCCTGCTGCATTTAAAGAACCATTCAAAGCGTTTGCCTTAATAGTGTGCAGGAAGTTTAAAGAAGATTCATCTAATCATAAAGGGTTTCATGAAGGTATCCTTCAAATGAACTAATGATATCATTAAAGAAGCTTTAATGAACCTTTGTTTTTTTAGGTAGCCGTATTTTCCCAACTTTCCCGTCCACGTTTGGAATAGCAGGCCTACTGTATTTCATGTGAAACTGTATGCATGCAGCAGCAAATGCTTCAAAAAGTGACTTGTTTCAGTTGGCGGCATCTATCTGGTTATTTTACATTTTGAATCCAATTTTCTGAAGAAGAAAAACTGCATCTCAGAACATGACTAAAGCATAATGGCTTCAAAAGGCCTGTTCACTAGTAAAAGCTTCACGCGCTCCTCTCGCTCCTTCTCTCTGTCCATTATATGATAAAGAAACTAAAGCATCTTGAGTCACTGATCACTGTGAGAAATGGAGCGAAGGATCTGCGTATTTACCAGAGCTCTCGCGTCAGGGTTTCACTACAAGAGACCAGAGATGCATTCCTTCGGCCAGCAAACACACTGCAGATCGATACGAGCAGAAAGTGTGTGTGTGTGTGTGTGTGTGTGACTGAAGTCAAGCTCAGGTCAGCCGCATTACTGCGAAACAAGACCAAATAAACCCCAAATCACAATATGGATCAGTGCGATTATCAGATAAATCAATGCTCTGCGTGTTTCAGAGTGAAGCGCTGTGTTCACACACACACACACACACACACACACACACACACACACACACACACACACACACACACACGCACGCACGCACACACACACACACACACACACACACACACACACACACACACACACACACACACACAAACAAACACACACACTCCTCACTCACTCACTCACTCACTTACACACACACACACACACACACACACACACTCACACACACACACACACACACACACACAAACACACACACACACACACACACACACACACACACACACACTCCTCACTCACTCACTCACTTACACACACACACACACACACACACACACACAAGCTCAGGATCAGACACATGGCAATTTTACACGCATTTATAAAAATAATTAACTAGGAGTAGAAATGTGCGCACCATACAGACACTAGACCACAATACACACACTTTTAGGATGAAATCTATGGAAAGTTTTACACATGAGAACCCAGTTGAGTAGAATAAGTGGAAACACTTTACAATGAGGTTACTACATTTGTTACTGTATTTGTTAATCTTTGTTAATGTAATAAAAATAAAGCTGTTCATTGTGTGTTCATGTTAGTTCACAGTGCATTAATTAATGTTAACAAGATTGTAATAATGTATTAAAATGTTGAAATGAACATTACAAAGATTAATAAATGCTGTAGAAGTGCAGTTCATTAGTAGCTCATGCTAACTAATGTCAACTAATTAACCGTATTGTAAAGTGTTACAGAATAAGTTGATATGCACTCGCTAAATTACTTCACTTAGCATCAAAATAAAGTGTTGAGTCTCTCATCTGTAGATTATGAACTGTGATGTCCAGCATCTGCAGACACCAGTGCATTAGTGTGTGTGTGTGTGTGTGTGTGTGTGGAGGAGATGTTGTGTAACTGTGTGTCACTGTCTCTCTCTTCTAGCTGTGCTTTATGTATTGATGATGATCGCTCAGGAACTGGACATCAGGAAATCTTTCTCCTGCTGGTCATGATGTGCAGATCACTTCATAACGTCTGCTCACACACACACACACACACACACACACACACACACACACACACACATCCTACTCTTTTATCATTACACGTTAAACACAGTTATGGTGCTTGATGAGCTCTGAATATCACTTTTACTAGTGCTCATAAAAATATGAAGGCCTAAATTTAAGATTTATATGCGTTGCATTTAAAATCCCCATCTATTATATTATGGATTGAACCGTTTTAAACAAAGCAATAAGCTTAATGTGATGCATATTCGTCAGTGATATACTGTACGTAAATCTAAAAAAAAAGATCATGAGCTGTTTCATAGTTTCCAGGGAAACTAAAACTTTCGACACCTGCTACATGATGAACTGAAATTGCAGTTTTATTCTTTATCACAAGACGAGTATAGAATTGTGTTAGTTTTAATAATTAACATAATGCAAACCCTTTTAAGGATTATAAAGATCTGAGGTCTTTAAAGTTGCGCATGAGAACAGACGTGTGTGTGACGCCGCTCTCTGACCTCAGATCAGACTCTGTTCAGTGTGTTGAATGATCAGATGATCACACACACACACACACACACACACACACATGACTGTTAGTGAGATGTGGCAGTGATGTTCTGGCATGTGTCTGCTGATCATTCTCTCTTCTTCGTCACACACACACACACACACACACACACACACACACACACACACGAAGTATGATTGGTCAGATCACCTGTCAATCAAGCTCCCTGAAGGGTCAATTAAGTCTCTCTCTCTCGTCACAGTGAAGACTCGACCCGAGACTGAAGCCTGTTACACTATCTATCTATCTATCTATCTATCTATCTATCTATCTATCTATCTATCTATCTATCTATCTATCTATCTATCTATCTATCTATCTATCTGTCTGTCTGTCTGTCTGTCTGTCTGTCTATCTATCTATCTATCTATCTATCTATCTATCTATCTGTCTGTCTGTCTGTCTGTCTGTCTGTCTGTCTGTCTCTCTGTCTGTCTGTTTGTCTGTCTATCTCTCTGTCTGTCTGTCTGACTGTCTATCTATCTGTCTATCTCTCTGTCTGTCTGTCTGTCTATCTATCTATCTATCTATCTATCTATCTATCTATCTATCTATCTATCTATCTATCTATCTATCTGTCTGTCTGTCTGTCTGTCTGTCTATAATATCTATCTATCTATCTATCTATCTATCTATCTATCTATCTATCTATCTATCTATCTATCTATCTATCTATCTATCTATCTATCTGTCTGTCTGTCTGTCTGTCTGTCTGTCTGTCTATAATATCTATCTATCTATCTATCTATCTATCTATCTATCTATCTATCTATCTATCTATCTATCTATCTATCTATCTATCTATCTATCTGTCTGTCTGTCTGTCTGTCTGTCTGTCTGTCTGTCTATCTCTCTGTCTGTCTGTCTGTCTGTCTGTCTGTCTGTCTCTCTGCTAATTAACTCCTCGTGTTCTTCACACTTTCAGGACGGAAAGCGTTCACCGTTCACTAAAAGGCCAGTTATCCGGCAGAGAGATTGACCTCTGATGGCCTGTAATTGCTTCTGTCTGGAGTTCATGGAAGATCTTCCACAGGAACACGAGTGTGTGAAGTTCCTCCGGCGTTCGTTCAGTCCTCTCATGACATTCATTGTTCAGAGTGTTACTGTGCTAATGAGAGAAGACGAGCGTTAGTCTGATCTCTCCTCGGCCGCTGAGAGAAACTTCAGACTTTGTTAAAGATGAAAATATGCAGCTGATGACCTCAAGCAGCTTGAACCTCACAGTGTGCTTTAGTTGTGTTACAGTAATATATACTATATCTTTTATTTGTAGTGGATGTTAAAGGGGTCATATAATGGCATTTTCATACACGTTAATTTAATTCTTTAGGGTCTAAATGAAAAGTTTGTAATATACTTTAATTAAAAATTCTCATTAGTATTGTAAGAAAACACTCATTTACCTGCAGGTCAAAAACAGCTCTGTTTTCAGCATGTCGTTTCAGTTTATATGCCTTTAAATGATAATGAGCTTCACTGACTCCGCCCCTCTGTTCTGCCTGCGTTTACACAGTTTAGACACAACGCACGTGGACTGGAGTGTTGCCTTGACAACAGTTGAGGGGATATTTTGGAGAGAGAATGGCAGCGGGAGTCTCTGAGGACACATCTGTGCAACCGTATCAGTTTGAACCGGAGTCGCACCCGGAACAAGATGACGGCCGCAAAGAAGTTCGACAATGAAGGCTCGAACAGGACGTTTCTGAATGGTTGGTTAACGTAATGTCACTTTGATCTATTTTTGTGTACTGGCAGGGTAGAGTAACAGGCCTCGTTTACACTGCAGGTCTTGATGCCCAATTCTGATTTGTTGCCTATATCCGATTTTTTTTACCGTCCGTTTACACGTTCTTTAAATTGTGACCCATATCCGAGTCATGTGTTTACACTTGACTGAAACATCGCGCATGTTTAAAGGAGTCTTCTTGATCAGATGGACGAAGCGCAGCGAGATCTCAGGACAGGTGGGAACATACAACATGATCTCATAAAAGTGAGTAGCCTATCTATAGCACAAATTTTATTTTATATGCCATTTATAGCCTACGCCAAAATTAGTTTTTGCTTGCATATGATACGCACTGTAAACGTGCGTATTAAACGCCATAAAGCTATATTTTTGGCGTAAATGCCACGTGAAAAAAAAATCGTGCAATAAACGCACTTTCATGAGATCGTGGCGGGCTTTAACGAGGAGCAGTGGGTCCGAAATTTTAGGATGAGCAAGCCAACCTTTGATATGTTGTGTCAACGTGTCCACATTCCTCTCCTACGACGACACAATGTTTCATCGGGCCATCCGTCCATCCGCAGATGCGCGTCTGGGTTTCTCTCGTCATTAAACCGCGGAGACGCAGCCTAATGCCTCGGAAAATCCGATCTGCCTGTTTACATGACAGGCATTGGCACATATCCGATTTACATCTGATTTATTTCCACATATGAACGAGGCCTGAAACCGATCTCGAAATATCCGAATGCATGCGTTTTTTTCCTGTTTACACGGTCATAGAACACATCCGATCTGTGTCGCATACGAGTAAAAAATCGGAATTGGGTCACATTTCACTGACAGTGTATGTACGAACGCTATGTGTTTACTGATGTAACTTATACATACACAGTTTGTAATAACACAATAACCATAACGCGTTGTTCATTATAAACGTGGGATTATGAATTATATTGAGAACGTCGTACATAGAAAACATGCCGTAATGTAACGTTACCCTGAGTGTAAACCTTAGACGCATTCATCGTGAAGCGTGCAAGTGATTTGCAAAGATTATTGTAAAGGTTAATACAATTTTACACTCACTTCTTCTGGAGGTGTAGCAGGGACATGAATAGTTACTGATTCTTTTTTCATGAGCAGCTTCTTAGCAAAACCAGCTTTATACTGACCCTCGTTTATAAAGCAGTCTGGTGAGAAATGATTCGCGCAAACATGAACGCATTGACGTTGCTCGTGGGGAATATTCCCTTCGAAAACAAACTCAGCCACTGCGTCTTCAGCGGTTCGGGTTTAGGAACATTAAAATGACTGTGTTCGTTATTACACCCAAGAACAGAACACCACAATCGCTTAGACGCCATTCTGCTCCAGCGTATCAACAATAGCGGACTATGATGAGAGCTCGCTCAGGGCGGGTCTGTGTTGAAACGCTGCTGTCAATCAACAATCGTGGGAGGGGCTTCCGAGCTTGTGACGTCACAGGCTCGAACGGCTCGATTTGAGGCAGGGGAAAACATAAGGAGATTAAAACAAAAACACTGGATGGATTTTTATCATTATATGATGGTTGTGTACAGGCACTGCCAACACACATTTCAGTACAATCAACTTGTAAAAGTGCATGTACCATTATAAGACCCCTTTTTTTGTTTTGCAGTCTTGCAGGAGTTTTGCAGACTTTTCCAATTCAATGACTCGCTCTTTTTATTTGTGAGTGGTTTTTCTGAAACCGAGACTTATCAGATCACAGAAGTCCCTCATCTGTCAGTTAAACAGGGGAAGACTTCCTAGAGCGTCCTCTACTGGCCTCACAGCTTCATTACACCACTAATATTCATCCCAGAATAACTGAGGGATAAAAAAAACTGGCACAAAAAATGGTATTAAGCAATTCAGTAAAATTTTGACTGTACCTTTACCCATTACTGTAATACACATGCTACTTCCTTGAAAATAAACTCAACACAACAACCATATTCAAAATGTCCTTCACAATAGATAATGCTAATGCTTTACAGTGAACTCTGTTATACAGTATTGTTCAATAAAACACCTCACTCACATGCTGAGAAACAAACACACCATCACTTCTCATCATCTCTGAAAGCCAAGCTGATGTTGATTCCTGTTTTATTACGAGCTGTGTCTCGCTCTCTTTTCTCCAGCGGACTCTCTTCTGTTTGCCGTTTTTTTGGCCTTAGTTTCATGAATTTATTTACCATAACTCAAATTATACATCATTGTGAAGAGTTATCTCATGCCTTTTGTGTCTGTGATACTGAACTCTGAATATATGAGCAAAATACAAATATCCCTGCTTTAAGTGTTCTTATTTTTTAATGAAAACTATTACAAAACCATTTTGGTTAATTTAAATAAAGCTGAAATAGAATAAGATATAAACATTAGATGAATTTAAATAAAAATGTGAAATGTTCCCTTGGCAACTAACTGGACAAAATAAGTTTAAGTGTATAAGGAAAAACAAGTAGTATTTGATTTGATGTTATATAAGTCCTTGAGTTCAGGAGATCTTCGGTGGGAAAGAGCCGATGGGAGACGAGTCTGCGTGTCTCTCTGATAAGGTCATGATTCTGGTCTCTGTCTGAGATCGTCTCATTATCATTCACTGCTTTCACAGAAACACAGATTTCACTGGAACATCTTTGAACCATTCATTTTAAGAATGTATTCATTTATTTAAATAATGAATGCATGTTTGATTTTGAAAGAAGTCTCTTCTGCTCACCAAAGCTGCATTTATTTTAACAAAAATACAGTAAAAACAGTAATATTGTGAAATATTATTATAATCGAAAACAGCTGTTTTCTATGTGAATATATAGTAAAGTGTAATTTATTCCTGTGATCAAAGCTGATAGATGCACTTTTATGATGGACAGATGCACTTTTATGATGGACAGATGTACTTTTATGATGGACTGATGCCCTTTTATGATGGATAGATGCACTTTTATGATGGACAGATGCACTTTTATGATGGACAGATGCACTTTTATGATGGACAGATGTAGCTACTTTTATGATGGACAGATGTACTTTTATGATGGATAGATGCACTTTTATGATGGACTGATGCCCTTTTATGATGGATAGATGCACTTTTATGATGGGTAGATACCCTTATATGATGGACAGATGCACTTTTATGATGGACAGATGCACTTTATGATGCACTTTTATGATGGACAGATGCACTTTTATGATGGACTGATGCACTTTTATGATGGACAGATGCACTTTTATGATGGACTGATGCACTTTTATGATGGACAGATGTACTTTTATGATGGACAGATGCACTTTTATGATGGACTGATGCCCTTTTATGATGGATAGATGCACTTTTATGATGGACAGATGCACTTTTATGATGGACAGATGTAGCTACTTTTATGATGGACAGATGTACTTTTATGATGGATAGATGCACTTTTATGATGGACTGATGCCCTTTTATGATGGATAGGATAGATACCCTTTTATGATGGATAGATGCACTTTTATGATGGGTAGATACCCTTATATGATGGACAGATGCACTTTTATGATGGACAGATGCACTTTATGATGCACTTTTATGATGGACAGATGCACTTTTATGATGGACAGATGTACTTTTATGATGGACAGATGCACTTTATGATGCACTTTTATGATGGACAGATGCACTTTTATGATGGATAGATGCACTTTTATCATGGACAGATGTACTTTTATGATGGACAGATGCACTTTTATGATGGACAGATGCACTTTATGATGCACTTTTATGATGGACAGATGCACTTTTATGATGGACAGATGTACTTTTATGATGGACAGATGCACTTTTATGATGGACAGATGCACTTTTATGATGGACAGATGCACTTTTATGATGGACAGATGCCCTTTGATGATGGATAGATGCACTTTTATGATGATAGATGCACTTTTATGATGGACAGATGCACTTTTATGATGGACAGGTGCACTTTTATGATGGACAGGTGCACTTTTATGATGGATAGATGCACTTTTGTGATGGACAGATCCACTTTTATCAGGGATAGATGCACTTTTATCAGAAACACCCATTCACTGCCATTATAAAGCTTGTAAGAGCCAGGACATTTTTTTTTATTTAACTCCGATTGTATTAGTCTAAAAAGAAGAATGTCATATACACCTAGGATGACTTAAGGGTGAGTAAATCAGGGGCTAATTTTAATTTTGGGGTGAACTATCCCTTTAACTAAAACGCAGCATGGACTCCAGTTCCCAGAATGCACCTGCTCTCCGTGATGCTGATGCGTGAGTGTTTTCGCAGTGCTGGAGGATGAGGTGTGATGGGTCTGCTGCTGAAGTCATGTTTCCCGGTGTCCTGTACGCGTTGCTCGCGGGGTTTCTCGGCGCCGTCGCGTCCTCGTCCGCCAAACTGTCTCTCGGAACCGACTATCTGAAGGGTGTGTGTGAGACGGGCCTGCGAACCTGGGGCGAGCAGAGGAAATTCACGCAGCACAACGACACGAGCGCGTGTGACTGGGTGAGTGTGTGTGTGTGTGTGTGAGAGAGAGAGAGAGAGTCACTGCTGGGAAACACAGCAAACACCCGCACTTTCTCATCATCACGTTTCACACACTCACATTGCGCAGTTAATGCATAATGATGATGATGATGATGCTGTTGTTACGTGACAGACATGCATGACCTTCAGCGCCGCGCGCGCGCACGTGCCATCGCTCTTCCTGATGCATTAGTGAATCCCATTAGATATTTATGGCTGCTGAATATTGCAGTAGTAACAAGTGTTTTCCACTTTCCCCGTGACAGCTGCACATTCCTCTCAGACTGCTGTGTGGAGGTCTGCTGTTCACCTGTAATGCTGTGATGTGGACCTTCCTGGCCAAAGCCCTGAGGAGCTCGTGCTCGTCCGCGCGCACCACTGTGACTACCACCGCCTCCAACTTCATCTCTTCTGTGAGCTTCAGCCTCAGATAAACACCTTCTCAGGAGTGAGGGATGCATTTATGTTTGGAATTGCATATGAAATTTCCATGCATTTGACTTTTGCATATTTGTCAGTCATACAAGAAACAGGTACTTTTTTAACGGAGTAACGTTAGATGTAATTCTTTTCAGAATAAACAGATTTATGCTGATTCTAAGCCAAATGATTATGCATAAAAAAAATTGTTATTTAAATAAAATTAAATAGATCCACATAGTTAATGAACTACGCCAGGATTTTTTTTTTTTGTGCAGAAATCTTAGTTTTCCATTAATGTGTGACTAAGAAATATGCATCAGTTTATTAGTTTGTTTTAGTGCTGTCAATTGAGTAAACATGTTTAATTGCATCTAACATAAAAGTTTGTCAATATACAGGTCCTTCTCAAAAAATTAGCATATTGTAATAAAGTTCATTATTTTCCATAATGTAATGATAAAAATTAAACTTTCATATATTTTAGATTCATTGCACACCAACTGAAATATTTCAGGTCTTTTATTGTTTTAATACTGATGATTTTGGCATACAGCTCATGAAAACCCCAAATTCCTGTCTAAAAAAATTAGCATATCATGAAAAGGGTCTCTAAACGAGCTATTAACCTAATCATCTGAATCAACTAATTAACTCTAAACACCTGCAAAAGATTCCTGAGGCTTTTAAAAACTCCCAGCCTGTTTCATTACACAAAACCGCAATCATGGGTAAGACTGCCGACCTGACTGCTGTCCAGAAGGCCATCATTGACACCCTCAAGCAAGAGGGTAAGACAGAAAGAAATTTCTGAACAAATAGGCTGTTCCCAGAGTGCTGTATCAAGGCACCTCAGTGGGAAGTCTCTGGGAAGGAAAAAGTGAGGCAAAAAACGCTGCACAACGAGAAGAGGTGACCGGACCCTGAGGAAGAGTGTGGAGAAGGACCGATTCCAGAGCTTGGGGGACCTGCGGAAGCAGTGGACTGAGTCTGGAGTAGAAACATCCAGAGCCACCGTGCACAGGCGTGTGCAGGACATGGGCTACAGGTGCCGCATTCCCCAGGTCAAGCCACTTTTGAACCAGAAACAGCGGCAGAAGCGCCTGACCTGGGCTACAGAGAAGCAGCACTGGACTGTTGCTCAGTTTTGCATGTCATTCGGAAATCAAGGTGCCAGAGTCTGGAGGAAGACTGGGGAGAAGGAAATGCCAAAATACCTGAAGTCCAGTGTCAAGTACCCACAGTCAGTGATGGTCTGGGGTGCCATGTCAGCTGCTGGTGTTGATGCACTGTGTTTTATCAAGGGCAGGGTCAATGCAGCTAGCTATCAGGAGATTTTGGAGCACTTCATGCTTCCATCTGCTGAAAAGCTTTATGGAGATGAAGATTTCATTTTTCAGCACGACCTGGCACCTGCTCACAGTGCCAAAACCACTGGTAAATGGTTTACTGACCATGGTATTACTGTGCTCAATTGGCCTGCCAAATCTGTGGGATATTGTGAAGAGATAGTTGAGAGACGCAAGACCCAACACTCTGGATGAGCTTAAGGCCGCTATCGAAGCATCCTGGGCCTCCATAACACCTCAGCAATGCCACAGGCTGATTGCCTCCATGCCACGCCGCATTGAAGCAGTCATTTCTGCAAGAGGATTCCCTAACCGAGTATTGACTATTAAGTGCATAACTGAACATAATTATTTGAAGGTTGACTTTTTTTTTGTATTAAAAACACTTCTTTTATTGGTCGGATGAAATATGCTAATTTTTTTAGACAGGAATTTGGCGTTTTCATGAGCTGTATGCCAAAATCATCAGTATTAAAACAATAAAAGACCTGAAATATTTCAGTTGGTGTGCAATGAATCTAAAATATATGAAAGTTTAATTTTTATCATTACATTTTGGAAAATAATGAACTTTATCACAATATGCTAATTTTTTGAGAAGGACCTGTATAATATATATGTGTGTGTGTGTGTGTGTGTGTGTGTAAAATATATATATATATATACAGGTGTCACACACACACACACATATGTGTACACACTTTTATGTTAGATTCGATTAATCGATTTGACAGCAGTTTGTTTATGTTAAAACTGTTTTATATGCAATTTAAATACATAAATCTTAAATTTACACTCTAGATATGCTCAGCTTAATCATAATTTTAAAATCAAATATTAATAACAAATTTAAATTAAATAATTCCTCAGCTTGAAAAACGCTCCAGTATGTCACGTGTAATATATGTGTAAAAATCATCATCCAGTCATCATGATGACTTGAAATATCATAGAAAGGTCAAGACATATTAGTGTTTTAAATGACAAATTGTGGTAAAAAGTTAGTTTGGATTTGGGTTGCAAATGAATGTGCAAAAAAAAAAAAAAAAAATGGACATGAAATATTGATTTGATTAAAAACTATATTTGATTAAATAAAAATTAAAAAAATATATTTGATTAAATATAAATTTAAATCATAATAAAAAATGTTTAGCTTTAGATAAAATACAGTAGTCAACTTTTGAAGTGGATCAAAACCCTTTCATGAAAGTTATGAATTTTGAACAATACCGTTCTTGTCTTAGGACGACTTTGATGAACTTTTTTTGATCCACTTCAAATGTTGACTACTGTAGATCAAATAATAAACCTAAAATAATAGTCCATTGTTGTATAGAATATAATATGAATTAGGATATGAATCTGCTGGAGGTCTGTGAGTGCTGATGCTGCGTTTGCTCGCAGGCGTTTCTGGGGCGGCTGATCTTCGGGGAGACACACGTGGCGCTGTGGTGGACGGGGATCTCTCTGACTCTCTCGGGCCTTCTGGTGCTTCATCACACATCGCCCAACCTCACGCAGGCGCACGCCGGCAAGAGAGAATGACCCGCTGACCACGGCCTGACCGATGGCGTATCAGAGACAGCACTTACTTCATCTTCATCATCATCATCACTCACTATGGGTCCAAATGCTCCAAGACGCACAAACAGGCTTATTTTCTTTTGCTTCTTCTATATCTCACATGGAAGATCTACTGTCATGCCAAAGATCTGTTTAAATATTTATATGCATCATCATTTAGTATTAAAATTCCATAAGAACGTATTAAAAACAACTGGTGCATGAGCCTATATCACTGTTAATGTGATAATGAATCTCAGATGTCTAACACGTCTGGATCATATTTTCACCTCTAAATATTTTGGATAAACAAGATGGAGGCTGATTTTAGGACCATTAAATAATAATAGCTAAAAAAACCTGAAAATTCTACAGGAAAAGTGAAATATTTTCACTCAAAAATGAGCTCCCCTTTGACAACAACATAATGCGTTAACTAACATGAAGATGCCTGATTGATTTGATAAATGTAATTCAATTTAATATTTTTCTTAGTTTCAAATTCCAGTTGCTGCCCTCAGTGACATCACTTCCTTCAGTGACATCACTTCCTTCAGCTTTGATTGGCAGTCCTTCCCTCCATCACCCTCCAGCACTGTGAGCGCCGCGTGTGGCAATAATAACAGCAAACCTCGGCATTGTACATCCTTCACCGGAACATGCTTTTCCGAAATATATGCCACATATCTTATGCATGCAAACATCCAGTGATGTGAGAGCAAAGACACTTCCTGTAGCCGTGTGAATGAACACCAACCCAAACCTGTTCTTCAGGCCCTTCAGACACACACACACACGAGACTCACCAGGAGGATGCAAGGCCGGATCAGAGCCAGTGCTTGCTGTCAGACCTGTGTCATCACTAGCGGTGTAACGATGCCCTCATGTCACGATACCATATTATTGCGAATCGTTACTCCAAGGCATATAATAAAACGTTAAAAAAAAATATTACCGTTGATTAAAATGCTAAATTTAGTGTTGCATTGTGTGTGTAAATGAATAGCGTTGGACTTGGTGCTGAAACCCAGAGCACAGGACAATAGAGACACCAGAATAACAATATTCATGATTCTGAAGCTGAAAATAGAATTATTTTAGACGAAGAAACGAGAAACGAGAAACCGCCTAGATCAGGTGATCTGGTTTACGGGTCTTCCAGCGGTTTCAGCAGATGTGTGTGTGTGTGTGTGTGTGTGTGTGTGTGTGTGTGTGTGTGTGTTATTAGGGGACTGAAGGACCAGGTACTTACTTGTACTTCAGACTGTGAATAACTAGTTCTTCCTGTGGTCTCGGTTGGCCGCATGAACCCGGACACTCGTAGAGCAGCTAAATATAGATATTAATCAAATAAACATGTTACACACGTCCATTCGTTGCGCAAAAACACCAAACATAACGCGACATTATAAAGTCCCTGGCAATGTGATGCCGTTTCTGTGTTTAATGTTGAGAACATTCTGTGTTTAATCGTATGTATAACTTTAATGAGCACATTACATGCAAATGATGTTTCATATGGTTATAATTAGGGGTGTTTCTGATGATGAACATTCAATGCATCCACTGCAGAATGTAATAGTCGGCACACAAAACATTGAAATTTGTTTTCGATGCATCACTTAATTTAGTAAATCAAATTGTTGTCAGAGCAAATAATTGACACCCCTAGTTATAATGACGCAAACAGACTAATAATTGTTAATGGGTTAATGCTGAATCAAGGCCAAAGTGACACTTGTTTCTATATAGCACGTAGTATTTGAGATGCGCAATATAAATTATTAAAATATGAATAAGTTGCCTTATGCGGGCATTCCTTCTGTGTCATTATCATGATTGTCATATTTGGCGTTAGATACTGTATCATTGGGGACCAAACGTGTGTAAATCTTTGACTTTGATTTCAAATGAATGAAATGAACTCAACCATCTTGTAATAAGATCTGTCTCTCCTTCATGTGTTACTGTCACTGTATAACAATAAGGCCACACTTAGAAATGTGTAAATAGTTGTATTATTTAATGGACAAACTAGAGGTCTGTAAACTCATCAAACCGTGAATCATTAAACCGCTATAAAGTGTGTGTTGTGCCGATTCTGTCTGTGTTTACAGCATGTGTGTGTGTGGACAGAAAATGTGTGTGTGCGCTTCTGAGTTGATTTACACCAGTTTCAGGATCAGATCAGTTTAAGTTTAAGTTTGAATCTGTAGATTTTATTCCACACACACAGTGTTGTGGAAAGTTACTTTTAAAAGTAACGTGTTACAATATCATTACTCCCTGAAAAGTATCAAACTTACTTAGTTGCTTTTGTTTCCAAGTGTTTATAGCAGTTATGCATTCAACAACATTGCCTATACACCTGCAGTTTGTATTAAAGTCCCCCTGTAGTCAATAATTTAACCAATTAAAACTCATCTTTGATCACCAAAATGACATATTTAAACGTTTTTTCCTTGAAAAAAATGTCTTCATGCCTTAAAATAGCTTGAATGTAACTCGACACCCTTGCCTCATTTAGTATGCACGGGTCTATGAATATGCAAATGAGCCCCACCTCCACTCACTCACTCACTCAGCTCAGAGATCCACTGGTTGACGATCACACGATGATCTGATTGGTTAAGGTAGTTTGTGACGTCAGAAACACCAGCGATTTCAAACCGTGTTTTTGAGACTGTCTTTGGTTCACTGCAGTTTTAAGGAGAAAATACTCAGCAATGCTGTCGACTTATGAATTTACACATGGTTTGTCTTAAAGCATATTAAAACCACCACATAGACACATAAACAACATTAAACGCTGGATTTTCACCACAGGGGGACTTTAACATTACAGGTTATATACTGTAAAACGTTTTATTGAAAGTTGAAAGTAACACGTTTTTTTTTACCTTTGTACATTTTATCTGTTCCTGTGCATGAGTGCACAAGTGACTACATTTCAATTACTTAGTTAATTTAAAAATAAGCAAAATAGTTAAGTTAAAAAATAGCGTGCATTACCTCAATGCTCCAATATTGTGAAAAATGTATAAAGTAATGCACTACTTTACTCATTACATCCAAAAAGTAATCCGATTACTTAATGCACATTACTTGTAATGCGTTACACGCTCAGAAATCATCAAAAGACGACAGAGGAAAAACACAGCAATGAAAAACAACAGAAAGAGAAATTTATTGAACTGACTTTCAAAGTGAAAGCAAACCAAAACTGCATTAAGATATTGATATATTTAAAATACATGCACAACATAAAGCACAGTTTTAAAAAAAGACAGGCAAAAGATTGTGCAAAGAAAATAAAAAATAGAAATGTCGATCGTTGAACAGCAGTGATTATGAAGAACGTTAATGAAGACCTGTAGAAAGCGTTACTCGCGAGCAGACGGGAAATACTGATCCAACACCTCAATGCATTGAAACCCAATGAACTTTCAGTCGTAAACTTTCCTGCGCATTCAAACCGCAACTCTGCTCAAGACAGAAAAAGCCCTGAAAAGATCTCAGGGACGTCTAAAGCTGCCAGTCTCTGGTGTGAAAGCGTTGGAGGCTGCAGAATATGAAGACGAGATGAATATCTGATGGTCTGAGCTGGATTTGGAAGAGAAACTGGATTGATTTCATCATGTGAACCTGAGGGACAAAGACAGCAGCCATCTGGATTCAGGAAGATCAAGCTCTCGCTCAAACACTGTAGTGACACCGTACTGTGGGGAACCAATAGAAGTATTGCAAACAGTGTATTATAGTCGCACAGCTTTCTCTACGCCGGCAATGAGCGACTGCGTTCATGAGGACATGACATTAACCCCATGAATCTGTCAGAAAAACATCATATTTCACTCCAAAATCAACAGAAAAAATGTTTAGCATCAAGAATCAGGCAAGATGAGTTGACATCATTTTCAAGATTAATAAAAAATGTACATGCAAAAAAAAATTAAAAGATAAATTTTCATCAATGTGTATATATATATTGTATATATAAATTGAGCTTTTATTGCATGTATGTTTTTTTTAAATGTAATTCAGTCCAGAGAATCACCACTGAGAATGAGAATAAAGAAATAAAAAAATAAATCACAATAATGTAAATCTAAGGGTTAAATGCATTTAATTATCACGAAAATAGTCACAAAGCAAAAGCAAAAGAAAACGAGGATTTTGCGGACGTGCTTTCATTAGTGTTATGCAAATGATGAATGCCTATTGATCGAGAATGGAAAAAAACGTCAGGAGATTCTTCGTAATGAAATCAAATTTGGCAACAACAGATTCCTCAAGGCTCGAGGACAACATGAGTGGATATAACGGCATCTGTCAATCAAATCAGGAGATCACCGAGAAACACTTCAGCTATTCGCCACGGCTGGTGATGAGGTGTCATCATGGTCAAGGCCTCTAAAACCTCCTCAAACGGCTGCAGAATCTCATGATGTGGGTCACAGTGTGGGACTGGTCCTAACCGAGAGTCTATGAGCGCGAAGAAGCCACTAAACACTGAGATCTTCCAGAGCAGACAGAGGTAAAAGCAGAGAGATGTGTGTGTGTGTGTGTGTGTAGAGAGGTTGTGCTCGGCGTCTCACACCACGTACTGGTAGAGATTGGCTTTCCCGTGATCCGGCCTGGCGAACGGACTGAGCCAGGAGAGAGAGAGCGGGTGACCGAACACCACCTTCATGTTCATCCACTTGGACCTTTTGGCCCATCTTCGCTCTTCTTTTTTCAGCTGCTCGATTCCCTGCGAACCAGTTTCAATTATTTCAATGTTCAGGTTCAATCTTCTAATAACCATCTAATAATACGGCTGATCAAGGGAAGAAAGACGACAAACCCTTCTTCTCATATCATGGACTGATATCTGTGTCATATTCACAAGTTAATACAATGAGATTCGCGGATCTCGAAAAAAGGGGAAGATGGAGAAAGCAAGAGATGTTTATTCAATGACATGTTTGGTCACATCATAAATGGGTTAAAAAAAAAATCAGAGTTATTTTAAATAAGATTATTTTTGTTACTTTAAATAAAATAAAACCTAAACAAACATTTATCATTTTTTAGTTTAACTTGATGTACTACAGTGAGTAAAACAACGAATAAAAAACAAACATATAAAAAAAAAAACACTACAAATTACAAAAACACAACAAAATGACTTATTAAAATGAAAACAGAAACATAAAAATAAAAACATTCATCTGAACGTCACTGATACTAAAATTACTATTTAAATTTCACAAAATTAGATTCATGAGACATTATTTTATTTCTTATTTTAGTATCATTGATATACTATTATAGTTTTATTTAAAAAATTTCTTCATTTTAATTTGAATGTTTTGGTCAGGTTTACATGCATCCAAGGTCAAAAACAATTAAATATTCTCATAATATTAATTTTCGGCTCTTTTCTCGGTGTCTGAAACGCTTCGAACAAGGATTCAGTCTCTCTAAACCCCGCCTTTCTGAGAGCTGCTCTGCTCTGATTGGTCAGAAACCAAACGCTCATTATCATATCTGAATCTCAGCTCTTGATCACATGGCGTGGGTTTTACCGTATCAATCTCATCACAGTGGATTTGCTTTGGCAGCAGAAAACAGCGTCTTCTCGACACGAACGACACGAACCAAACTCTCCCAGTCTCAGATAGACTAGTGTTTGAGGGCGGAGCTGAGAGACGCTGTTCAGCCAATCAAGACCATTATGCAAATTAGTTACACGCCTACACAGGTTCAGCTACAACTACAGTGTTTGAGGGCGGAGCTAAGAGACGCTGTTCAGCCAATCAAGACCATTATGCAAATTAGTTACATGCCTACACAGGTTCAGCTACAACTACAGTGTTTGAGGGCGGAGCTAAGAGACACTGTTCAGCCAATCAAGACCATTATGCAAATTAGTTACACGCCTACACAGGTTCAGCTACAACTACAGTGTTTGAGGGCGGAGCTAAGAGACACTGTTCAGCCAATCAAGACCATTATGCAAATTAGTGACACGCCTACACAGGTTTAGCTACAACTACAGTGTTTGAGGGCGGGGCTAAGAGACGCTGTTCAGCCAATCAAGACCATTATGCAAATTAGTTACATGCCTACACAGGTTCAGCTACAACTACAGTGTTTGAGGGCGGAGCTAAGAGACGCTGTTCAGCCAATCAAGACCATTATGCAAATTAGTTACACACCTACACAGGTTCAGCTACAACAAGTGTTTGAGGGCGGGGCTAAGAGACACTGTTCGCCGGCAGCCAATGAAAACCATAGACGGCCATTATGCAAATTTGTTACATTGTTACATAGGTATGCAACAGGAAGTGAGACTTAAATTACTGACGACTCGTTTCAGGCAGTTCAGAATCGATTCTTTCTTTTAAGAGACAATATTGTGCACTTTGATCTTTAAAACTTTGCAGAGCTTTTACATTCACAAACAGCTTTAATACACACTACATGAAAGGGAATAACTGAAAAAGCAGAATAGGGGCACTTTAAGTTTCAGTTATGATAATAATAACCATAAGTGTCACTTACGGTCTCGTCGTTGCAGATGGAGTGCACCTGCGTCCCGAACATCACAGAGGTGAAGATGAGGAAGAGCAGACCCTCGAAGCACAGGAGGATGAGGAGGATGACGGTCGCCGGAGGAGAGAAGGAACTGCACTCTGAGGACAGGAAACAGGAACGATCAATACAGGAAGCTCTAAACTCATGGACGAATCAGAGAGCTCCGTTACAACACAAACAGCCAATCATTGAGCAGCACTCTGAGGGAACATACAAACTCAGGCCATGATGCAGAAACAAACACTTACTTGCCCAGTCTTCTTCAAAACAGAAGACAAAATGTAAAGCTACCATCATGAGAGCATGAAGGGAAATCAAAGCAATGTACATCTGGAGACGAGAGAGGAAACAGTACAGATTATTTATATGTTATTACAGTTTTTATTAATATTTTGAATTTTGTTTTTATATGTTCAGTTTTCAGACTTCTGAAATTTTAGTACCGTGACAACCATGGCACAAAACCAAGCACAAATCATAATGATTTATATTGGTGTGTTTTGTGAGTAGTTGTGATGAAACTCACGGTGAAAAGCACAAAGTATTTTTGGTTGTTCTCTCCCACACAGTTGTTG
>JARWKJ010000015.1:39139379-39141879 GCA_029959095.1 Rhinichthys osculus | reverse complement strand
TTTTTTCATACACGCACACATACACATGCATGTATTCATAGGCACGCACACACCACATGCTAAGATACGTGAAAGAGTAACGGCCATCCGCCTCCCCAAGTTTCATTAAAAATCATCCCTTCTGCTGGGGTTCGGGCTGGCATCCAGGCTAGTAATAAGCCATAGGCCTATATTGCCGAAAAGCGCATGCTGTCTACTGTCAGGGGCAGTTTGAATGGTTATGATAGTGCAAACAGTTGAAGAGTTATGGTAAAATTAATACAGCTTGCTGGTATGTCTCGGCGACGACACAGGGTTCTAAAGGGTTAATAATTCGCCTTTGGCTAAGCCCCGCCCCTCTTAGTTACTGTTGCTATGTCCGACAAACAAACTTCATCTGGGCTCTGGTATCGACATGGCTTATGCTGTGACGGCTCTTCCTGCTGGAATTTTATCAAACTTTTATAAAGCAGCAAATAAAGTGTCCGATAGAAGTAGGCAAAAGCGGCTGCAATATACGTTCGAAGGCTATATTCACGACAAACGCAAGGAACAATAAGGCATCCACACCGGTCACAGTCAACAAATGACCCACCGCATATCCTACTAATGGAGACGGAGGCTGGGACTCACAATATCAAGGAGCAACACTGTTCATGCAAAGCTGGAGGTCTCTATTCACTTCTATAATCGCTATTACAAAGCAAACGGACTACGCGAGTATAGCGTTGTATTTATTAGCAGCGTATGCTAGACGACACTTGTCAGGATTTGACTTCGGTTTGGGAAGGGAAAAAAACTCACACCCCCCTCCAACCTCTCTGGGAAACGCGTATCTGTGTTACAAATGCCCCAGGCACAACGTTTAACCATATTCTTGATAAAACTACGACGGTAATCGCCTGCCGATACCAAAAACATGAGACGCCTGTGTTAAAGTCAATGGAGCGCTGTGAAAAAGTGTCGGACCACTCAGTGTGGGAGCTCGTTCTTGGCTGCGCTGTGATTGGTCAATCTACATTCTAGGGCGTGGCCTAGCCAAAGGCGAACTGATTCATTATTAAACGGCTCTGGTTGTAGTTATGGTTCTTGGTGTGAACGGGTCTGGATACTGCGGTGTCACTCACCGGGTCAGTGCACATGGCTCTGAAGTGTGACGCCAGCGCGAGGAAAGCGAGCCCGTTAAACACGGCACCGTTAAAGATGCTGTACGCCAGGTTCTTCACCGGCAGCAGCATCACGAACACGACCACGAACTCGGCGTAGAAGACCAGCATCCACGTGATCACGCCGCACACGATGCCGCAGCCGTCCCGGATGAACCACATGTCGTGGGGGGAGTGTGAGCGCGGAGGCGGGGGGGTGCAGTGCTCCGGGCGCAGGTATCCGGCCTGGCGCTCGATGTCCCGACTGCGGTTAGCTGGGGAACTCTTCATCCTTCCCGACGGGAAGCTCCCACATCCTCCTCCAGAGACACAGAAACACAAACGTGAAAACATGTAGGCTCACACACATCACAGTCACGGCACGCATTTTGCAGATGGGTTTCCAAAATGACTCGCATTGCATTTAAAGGGATAGTTCACCTAAAAATTAAAATTAGCCCCTGATTTACTCACCCTTAAGTCATCCTTGGTGTATATGACACTCTTCTTTCAGACGAACACAATCAGTTATATTAAAAAATGTCCTAGCTTTTCCCAGCTTTATAATGGCAGTGAATGGATGTTTCACTCATAATGATGGATAGATGCACTTTTATGATGGATAGATGCACTTTTATGATGGATAGATGCACTTTTATGATGGATAGATGCACTTTTATGATGGATAGGTGCACTTTTATGATGGACAGATGCACTTTTATCATGGATAGATGCACTTTTATGATGGTCAGATGCACTTTTATGATGGATAGATGTACTTTTATGATGGATAGATGCACTTTTATGATGGACAGATGCACTTTTATGATGATAGATGCACTTTTATGATGGTCAGATGCACTTTTATGATGGACAGATGCACTTTTATGATGGTCAGATGCACTTTTATGATGGATAGATGCACTTTTATGATGGATAGATGCACTTTTATGATGGACAGATGCACTTTTATGATGATAGATGCACTTTTATGATGGATAGATGCACTTTTATGATGGACAGATGCACTTTTATGATGGATAGATGCACTTTTATGATGGATAGGTGCACTTTTATGATGATAGATGCACTTTTATCATGGATAGATGCACTTTTATGATGGTCAGATGCACTTTTATGATGGATAGATGGACTTTTATGATGGATAGATGCACTTTTATGATGGACAGATGCACTTTTATGATGATAGATGCACTTTTATGATGGTCAGATGCACTTTTATGATGGATAGAAGCACTTTTATGATGGTCAGATGCACTTTTATGATGGATAGATGCACTTTTATGATGGATAGATGCACTTTTATGATGGATAGATGCACTTTTATGATGATAGATGCACTTTTATGATGGTCA
>JARWKJ010000015.1:39129379-39134379 GCA_029959095.1 Rhinichthys osculus | reverse complement strand
ATTTTTATGAGTTACTAACTTAAAAACATGTATCATTATCATGTATCACTTCAGTGGTTATAAAAGGAGCGCTCTTGACGTTCTTTCTGTGTAAATCAGTCATAATTTAAAGAAAAGTTTTGTTTTTCATGAGACTTTTTTCCATATATTAGGGGGTCAATTAGTGCACCTCTGCTGCCATCTACAGGTTATAGTGGTAATTGCATTTTTTTTTTTTATGTCCCCCTGTAGTCAATCATTTTATTCCTTAAAACTCATATTTGATCACCAAAATAACATATTTAAAGTTTTTTCTTGAAAGAAATGTTCTTCGTGTTTTAAAATTGCTTGAATGTAACTCGACATCCTTTCCTCATTTAGTATACACGGTTCTATGAATATGCAAATGAGCCCCGCCTCCACTCACTCACTCAGCTCAGAGATCCACTGGTTGACGATCACACGGGAAACGCCTGAAAACGCGAGTGTGGACGGAGAGTGTTTTTAAACGAAAACACCGTTTTCAAATGTATGCGGATTAATGTAGACGTAGCCTTAGGGGCTGTTTACACGACACCGTTTTCAACTAAAAACGTAAAACTTTTTATGCGTTTTGGCCGTTCATTTTACACGACAGCGCCGTTTTGGGGCGCCATTTATCACAGAAAACGATTATTTCTAAAAACTCCGGCCAAAGTGGAGATCTCTGATAACGCAGGTTATGTGTTGCCGTGTCGACTGGGAGAAACGGGGTTTTAGGTTCTCAAACGTCACATTATGCGGCAGAAAATGCTTAACGTCATGTGAGCGCCCAGTTTGGCAGAGTTATGATGGCGCTCGACGGCGGATTTACGCGGGTTGATGTAAATTACACCTTTTTTGAAAACGATGGTGTGTGCACGATGTTATTATTGAAAACGGAGGGCGGGAAATATTCGTTTCTCTAAATACCCGGCTATGTGTAAATGTGGCTTCAATGTAAACAACAAAAACGCCAATCTCTGAAGACGATGACGTCATGCTAATGCGTATTACGTGTTCAGTCTACAGTGTTTCATCGCCATCTAGCGGCCTGGCAGCAGAACACAGCGTTTTTAGTCGTTTTCGTGAATCCGTGTGAATGAGGATGGTTTGTTTTGACAATTGCGTCGTCCTACAGCACGTGGAAATCTCAAAGGAAAAACGTCTCCGTTTTTAGCATATCGTTGTCGTGTGAACGTATTGTAAAGGCCAGTTCACACCGGAACGAATTTCGCCGACGTTTAACGCCTCGTGACTAAACAAAGGGCGCCAATGTGAGTGTGCACACCGACACGAAAAACGCCACGCGTAAAAGCGTCATTTTTTTTTAAACGCCTCGGTTCGTTTTTTTGGTTTGACGCGCCGCGTCAAAAACTATCCGACCAATGAGATTGGCGCTTTTGCTCACGTGTCTGGAGCTTCTGAAGTTACAGTAAAACACAACTTCGGGGCGCTCAAACACAAAACGGTCTTGCCGAGCACACATACGTAACGGCGAAGAAGATATACGCCAAGTAGCGTCGACACTTCCGAGGAGAAATAAGACGAGGAAGATGCAAGGCAAGATGAATGTAGAGCTGCTGCTGGTCTCGTTGGTGTCGGAACATAAAGAACTATATGACAAACGCGACAGCAACTACAACATAGGACTATTTCTGTTTACATTAAGCGCCATCTAATGTCAGGGAATGATTTTGCATGTTCACTCGGCTCATCGTCAGCGAAAATCGCTTGGGTGTGAACACAAAAAACGGCAGGGAAAAGGTTACAGCTGGAGCCCTGAAAACCCCAAAAGATCATGAGTGAGTTGTGTGTGTGTCTCCACAGGCAGTAAAAGCTCGTCTCCCTCCACCTCGTCTCTCTCATCGCCAGCGCCTGGGCGAGCGAAGATGAGCGTCTGCGGCCCTGGCAGTAAAACGGCTCTTTCATCCTCCTCTTCCTCCTCCTCCTCCTCCTCTTCCTCTCTTTCTTCAGCCAGTCCTCCAGCTAAAGTCCACCGCGCGCGCAAGACCATGAACAGGCCTCCCTTCCCGCAGGTTCTTTCATTTCTTTGCTATGAACACACATTCACGGTAAAATCACGTGGATTTCTTAATAAAATCATAATTCTCTTGTGTTTCTGAGCAGATTAAGTCTATAGAGTCGTTGGCACACGCTACGCCTGAGAAAAGCATCAGCGGCGGGAAGACAGACGTGGACACAGGTCATAAATCTTGCATAATCATATTCATGTGTCGTTTATTTGGACGTGTGAATAGTTGCAGGAGTGTTTCTCTCTCTGTGTAGTTGTGAAGAAGCGTAAAGTGTGTGTGGAGTCGGATGCAGGAACTCCAGAGAAAGTGGCACGGCCACAGACGGAGGTGAGATCAACGATCAGTGTGTGTGTGTGTGACGTGTGTGTGAGTGTGTGTGTGTGACGTGTGTGTGTGTGTGTGTGTGACCGCTTTAAAAGACTTTCTTTCACTGGTTAAACTGTGCTCTGAAATGCAACGCTAGGCAGATATGAGGTTTAAATCACTTTTCCTCACGGCTGGAATGGATTGTTGATTTTATAAAATGATAATAGCAATATGAATAAAAAGATACCAATGTTCAATAAATTAATAATAATATTTTTATTATTGTTATCTTTTATCATAGAAATAACACACAAGTGTTTAATAAAGTAAATTAATAATAATAATTGTTATTATTATTGTTGTAATAATAGCAGTTTTTGCTATTATTATTATTATTATTATTATTAATAATGTATTTGCCTGAAATGCATTGTTGATTTTATAAAAAAATATATCAATAAATCAACAACAAAAATATTTTGTATTATTGCTATTATCTTTTATTATAGCAATGTGTAATAAATTATTAATAATAATTATCTTTTTGTTGTTGTTGGTAATTACAATAATAGCAATAATAACTATTATTATTATTATTATTTTATAAAATGCTAGTAATGGCAATATGTGAAAATATATAACAGTATACAACAAATAAATAAATAAATAAAAATAATTATTATTATAATAATGAAAATAATAATAATTATTATTATTGTTATAATTATTATTATATAATAATGATAATAATAATAATAATAATTATGATTAGTGTTATAATTATTATTATAATAATATTTATTATTATTATAATAATTATTATATGATAAAATATAATATTATTATAAAATATATATTTTAATATATATTGATTTATATTTATAATATTTAATTTTATTATAAATATATATTTTATAATTATATTATACAATATAATTATGATTTTGATTATTATGATTGTAATTGGTGTTTTTATCATAGCAATATGATAACAAAATTGTTCAATTAATAAATAAATTATTAATGATAATAATTCTAATTAAAATGATTTATTTGACATTTTCGATGAAGCCCCTCCTTCCGAAATACGAAATGTGCTGTGATTGGTTAGCTGGCTCAGTGTGCTTTGATTGACACCTCTTAGCGCATGTTCAGGGAAAGCCCCGCCCCTTAATTACACCGAGCTCCACCCACTCAAATGTAAATAGCCTATTAAGGATGGCGGCAATTTCAAACCATTTCAAGCCTGATTTATACTTAATAATAATATTGTTGTTGGTTGTAGTTCTTGTAAAGTGGATTCTGGATCCCTTTGGAGGGACTTTGAGCTTTGTAATCTTGCAGATCTGTTTTATGCTCAAACAACAACATTACACACTATCTAAAGTTGAAAAAGTGAATTTGTAGGACCCGCTCAAGTAATTTAGTTGTCAATTTGTATTGTCTATTATATTCTATTGTAGCTCAGATTTTATAGGCCTAAAACTGTGTGTTTTTTGATGAACAGTGACCGCTTTGATCTTATGTGCCCGGTTGCATAAAGCACCTTAAGTTTTTCCCTTAAGTATGATACTTAAGGGGCGATTTACCCTTACCTAAGAGAATAACTTAAGGGTGTTGCATATAATCTCTTAAACGATTCTCTTAGGTAAGGGAAACATTTGAGTGTTTCACGACAGCAATCCAGGATTCACGTTATAAAAGTCTATTGTTGTTGCCATAGATACGCAAAACACTAACATGTCGAATATCACGTGTCAGTCCAGTGACGCTAGTGTCTCGAAATACAGCTGAGTATATTTCCATAGCATACCTGTTTTCTTCTGTCATGATTCCTTTTAAAACACAGAATCAGCTCGTTCTCCTGTGATTTTATTTTCTGCACGGGTCAGCCACACACAGTGGTGTAGTCTAGTTTTTTGTAGTGAGTATACTGTGATATACCAGCCCAACCCTCCCCCGCCGCCGCCGCCCAATTTTCTACTGTTTAGTGTTAATCGCCATCTAACTCAGCCAGTAAAGAGCTACATTTAGCCTTAGATGTTATATGAATATGGTCCCTGAAGCACAGGTTTTATCAGCTGACAATTAAAAGACTTAAACATTATAAGCACAAATAAAAATTTACTTTTTAAAAACGTGTGTGATATTCCTTTAAAATTATGTTTTAATAGATTTGATTATTATTATTTTAAAAAGTACATCTTAATATGCAATTTCTTTCATAATTCCCTCTAGTTACTTTATTTCTCTCTACAAACTTTTATTTTGGTGGGTTGTAAATTAAAGACATTTGAGCTTCTGTGTGTTTTAATAAACTATTATTATTATTATTATTATTAGGCCTACTTGAAGTATACTCTACTGTGCAATAGTAATATATTTCTGTTATATTTTCATCAAGTTTACAAAACTTTGATTTTGACAGGTTGTCATGAAGACTAGTTTGTGAATGTGTGTATATGATACGAATGAATGACGATAGTTTTATCAAATGAAATGGTAAAATTCTTGTGATGTGACTAGTCTCATAAAAGATCTGCGATGAAGTTCAAATGTGTGCATGTCCTCCTCATAGTGTCCCGCGCGCTTCAGTGTGTAGTAGAGCACACATTGAGCGCTCATTCACAGAAACACGCAGAACATGCTTTAATATTCATA
>JARWKJ010000015.1:39084379-39124379 GCA_029959095.1 Rhinichthys osculus | reverse complement strand
ATGGAGAAAATGAGCAGGTTTGTGTTTAAATGCTGCTTATATAGACAGTAAAAGCTACTTATCGTGGAACCGATCATGCATTTATGTACAGTGAGTGTGTGTGGTGTAACTAAAGCTGGCGTCCCCCGTCCCTCTGGCGTGGCTCGTCCCGCTCTGTGTGTTTCAGCTGGTGGGCTGTACCAATGTGATCGTGAAGGGGGAGACGATGCGGCCCTCCAGCCGCGTGCCTCTGGTGGTGCTGTGCGAGACGCACCGCTCACACATGGTCAAACACCACTGCTGTCCCGGCTGCGGATACTTCTGCCTCTCCGTGAGTGCCTCGCACCGCACACACCACCAACACCTGCTCCTCTAGCTATTTAAACACACACTGTTACTTTCACTGCCTCTATTGTTCTCAATTTTTTATGTCACACGTCATCATTATATCATTTACACACTATTTCAGAAGGAACAATGGTCATATGGGGAACCCCAAAGAAGCTACTAAAAGCTTTCAGGAGGGGGCCTATAGGCTTTATGCTGAGCGTCACGTGACCAAGCCGGAAAACAGATCACATCACTTTCGATTCAGTTCTTCATGAATTTTTTTGCGGTTTTACTCAAGATAACTTAAAAGGAGCAAGCAAAAATGAGCATAACCAATGTCCCTCGCATGTGCAGATCGATATTTAAAAGTTTTTACATTTTTCTTCTTCACACTAACGTTTAGATATTTAAATAGCATAAAACACCAATAACAAAGTGAACTCAGTAGGTTAGCTGATTACCTTAAAAATCCATAGATATCGTAGTTAGTTCTTACGGCCGTTAACACTTTCTCTGCAAGCGGATGCAATGAGACCCGTTTTCCGGTTTGGTCACGTATAAAGCCTATAACATAAATATACAAACCAAAAACTCAATATACCATAGACTCAAAATAGACACATACATAAAAATAACAAACAGACGATCCCAGCACAAGTATAACACTGAAGGAAAGTTCAACAATCGTATGTTATAAGCAATTTTTCCTTGAGATTTTTCTTAATAATGGGGAAAGAATGCAACAATTTTAAATTTTAAACTTTAATTGAGATTTTAAATTATTATTTTAATTATGAAAAATTATGATTTTTAGATTCAACAGTTTATTTTTTATTTTATTTTTGTTTTGTTTTAGTTTTATTATTTATTTTTAAATATTTTATTTATATTGTTAATTTCTATATTTATTTATTTATTGTAAATTATGTCCATGTACTGAACTCTTGTTATTTAACTATGCCAAGATAAAATCAATTTCAAATTCTTAATTATGTATTTATTTTTATTTTACATTTTATGATTTAAGTAATTATTAGCTTTTTTTTTGGGGGGGGGGGGGGGGGGGGTCCTACCTAAAGCTCAACAAAGATGTATAAATGTATTTCTCTAATAATTTATTTCTAGATACAACAATTTATTTATTTGTTTTATTTTATTGTTTATTTTATTATTTATTTTTTATATATTTTATATGTATTGTTAATTTCTATATGTATTTATTTATTTATTTAAAAATATCCCTTTAAACTCTTTTCTAAATGCTTTAGTTCAGGGATTCCCAAACGTTTTTTTGTCAGCCAAACCCCTTTAACCTAAAATATTATTATTATTTTTTGATTTAATAAAACAAAATTCAAATAATTTAATTTAATAATATATTAACTAAATAAATTATTTTTAGTAATGGTTTTATTTTGTAATTATGTATTTATTTTAATTTGAAGTATCGTGTGTGTGTGTGTATATATATATATTAAATTTAATATATAACATTTTCATCAACTTGCCATTTTTAAGGAAAGGTCTCTAAGCTCCTCCTCCTCACACTGTTTTCCCGGCACAGGGAACGTTTCTGGAATGTTGTCCCGACGTTCGCATCGCTCACCGGTTCCACCGAGGCTGTGTGTCGGTGCTGGGCAGTGGGCGGAGCCGTGGAGGAGTGGGCGTCGGCCTGTTGTTCTGTCCTCACTGTGGAGAAGATGCTTCAGAGGCGCGCGAGGTCATCGTTCCCCCCACAGCGCCCTCTACAGGCTCCAGTGTGGTCACTGCGAGCGCGTCGTCCACCACCGCCACCCCCTCCCTGCTCCCGGCGGCTCTCGAGGCCACGGCGCGCGCGCTCAGCGACAAGAGGAGCGGAGAGCCCATCAAGTGAGTGCCGGGAGTTTGTGCATATTAATGTGTCATCATACGATCTCTTTATTTCCCTTTGCATTCTCACACTTTTTTGTTCTTTGATTGAAAATGAAGTTTTGCAAATAAATAAAATGATTGCGCATGAATAAATATTGGATTGAAAACTGTCTTTGGTGTCTGTTTTACACAGTGCAAGGATGCGCTGTCGTGGAGATGTACGAAATGGGGCGGAGCTTCAACCTCAGCCGGCCAATGAGACTCCAGGAGGGGGCGGGGAGGAGGATGTGGTTGCCCTCGGCGACGGTGGTGTTGACAGTGTGGGACCGTCGCTCGTCTTACCCAATGGGAAGCCAGTCTGTCCCAGCGCACTTCCGCCTGGAGACAAGAGGGCGGCGCTACAGAGAGCCATTCTCACACAGGACACCGAGAGGTGACCACATTCATACATTAAATATATATATTATTATATTTAAACTAGTTATTAAATATATATATAAATATTTATATTTCACAATGAATATGTATTTTATTTATTTACATTTAATTATAATGTTTATATAATTATATCAGTCTAAACAAATTAAGAAATTCAAATTCATAATTTTATACAATTTTTAAATTAATTGTTTTTTTAAAATAAATACAATCCAATTAAAATGCTTAGTAATTAATTGAATAATAAAATGCTAAATTAAAATATATAATTTTGAAATAAAATAAATCAAAATAAAACACTTTGTAATAATTCGATTATAAAAATGCAAAATTAAAATACGTAATTTAAAAATAAAAACAATTGAAATAAAATACTTAATCATAACAAATTAAATCATAAAAATGCCAAATCTGCTTTGTAATGAAAAAATGATTGAAATAAAATACTTAAATAAAAAATATAATAATTCATTAAAGGTGCCATGTGGAATGTCTGCCAAAAAATATAATTCATACTCCACATATTCCATACCAGATGGGGGCAGTATACCTCCAGAAAGTTGGCCTACTCTAGTCTGTTTTTTAGTTTCGTTTTGTTAATCTTCTAAAACCGTCAAATCGTCCGCTTTGTCCCGCCAAAGCCTATTTTGATCGGTGAGTGATGTAGAATAGAATAACTGCTGCGCTTGACAGGGCTTATAACGAGCAGAGAGAGAGAGAGAGAGCCCCGGCCGCGCGCGCGCACTCTCACGTCTTCAAACAACACGAGCGCAGTCCTCCTGCTCTCTCTCTCCCTCGCACATATTAATCAAATCAATTGACACGATAGTAAGACCGCAGTTCATTTGGAGATTTTTAGAGATTAGAGACTCAATGAACAACATCTCAACACTAAATTATAAAGGCCGGTCTAATATAGACGCGATTGACATCAGCTTCAAGTACGCCCACAAGCCGTGCGAGTTATTCGTGTACTGCAGTTTGGCTGGTGGTTATGTATGTTGCCCGCATACCGCCTCCCATGGCCGAAGCTGGTATTACGACACCAGTCGGGCCGGCGCTAGTAATTTAGCATGCTAATTTAGGTTTATATATCGGCAGCACTATAACTTGTCAAATTTTTAATGACATCATTGCACTTATTTCTTCTCATTCTTTTGATGCGTGTAGCTCATTTTTTGGATAATTTTACCTCAATTTTTACATAGGGCACCTTTAAATTATGAACATGCAAAATTGAAACAATTTTAATATAAAAACGATAAAAAGATACTTGGTAATAATGAATTAAATCATAAAAATGCACACAATTAAAATGTATAATTTTAAAATAAAATTAAATAAATCAAAACACAATGCACTGTAATAATTAAATTATAAAAATGTATAAAAATAATTTAAAAATAATAATAAATGAAATAAAATATTTAATAATAAATGAAAACGTATAAATTGAATATAAAAACAATCAAAATAAAATACTTTGTTACAATTATTTAAATCCTAAAAATGCAAAATTACAATACATCATTTTGAAATAAAACCAATCAAAATAAAATACTTTTAATAATTAACTAAATCATAAAAATGCACAATTAAAATACATAATTTTAGAATAAAATAAATAAAAAATAAAACTTTTTTTAATAATTAATTAAATTATAAATATGCAAAATTAAAATGCACAGTGCAGAATGGATGCCACTCTTAACATACTGGGGCTGAATGTCATTGTCATGTGATCTGTTTGGCTCTTTCTGGTTGGTCAGGAGGAAGAAGCTGCGGTTTCATCCCCGTCAGCTCTATCCCGCAGCCAAACAGGGTGAAGCTCAGCGAGTTCTGCTCATGCTCAGTACGTACCTGTGAACCCGTCTCACACACACCTGTGAACCCGTGTCCATGTCTCACACACACCTGTGAACCCGTGTCCATGCCTCACACACACCTGTGAACCCGTGTCCATGCCTCACACACACCTGTGAACCCGTGTCCATGCCTCACACACACCTGTGAACCCGTGTCCATGTCTCACACACACCTGTGAACCCGTGTCCATGTCTCACACACACCTGTGAACCCGTGTCCATGCCTCACACACACCTGTGAACCCGTGTCCATGTCTCACACACAACTGTGAACCCGTGTCCATGCCTCACACACACCTGTGAACCCGTGTCCATGTCTCACACACACCTGTGAACCCGTGTCCATGTCTCACACACACCTGTGAACCCGTGCCCATGCCTCACACACACCTGTGAACCCGTGTCCATGCCTCACACACACCTGTGAACCCGTGTCCATGTCTCACACACACACCTGTGAACCCGTGTCCATGTCTCACACACACCTGTGAACCCGTGTCCATGCCTCACACACACCTGTGAACCCGTGTCCATGCCTCACACACACCTGTGAACCCGTGTCCATGTCTCACACACACCTGTGAACCCGTGTCTATGCCTCACACACACCTGTGAACCCGTGTCCGTGTCTCACACACACCTGTGAACCCGTGTCCATGCCTCACACACACCTGTGAACCCGTGTCCATGCCTCACACACACCTGTGAACCCGTGTCCATGCCTCACACACACACCTGTGAACCCGTGTCCATTTCTCACACACACCTGTGAACCCGTGTCCATGTCTCACACACACCTGTGAACCCGTGTCCATGACTCACACACACACCTGTGAACCCGTGTCCATGCCTCACACACACCTGTGAACCCGTGTCCATGTCTCACACACACCTGTGAACCCGTGTCCATGACTCACACACACACCTGTGAACCCGTGTCCATTTCTCACACACACCTGTGAACCCGTGTCCATGTCTCACACACACCTGTGAACCCGTGTCCATGCCTCACACACACCTGTGAACCCGTGTCCATGCCTCACACACACCTGTGAACCCGTGTCCATGTCTCACACACACCTGTGAACCCGTCTCACACACACCTGTGAACCCGTGTCCATGTCTCACACACACCTGTGAACCCGTGTCCATGCCTCACACACACCTGTGAACCCGTGTCCATGCCTCACACACACCTGTGAACCCGTGTCCATGTCTCACACACACCTGTGAACCCGTGTCCATGTCTCACACACACCTGTGAACCCGTGTCCATGCCTCACACACACCTGTGAACCCGTGTCCATGTCTCACACACACCTGTGAACCCGTGTCCATGCCTCACACACACCTGTGAACCCGTGTCTATGCCTCACACACACCTGTGAACCCGTGTCCATGCCTCACACACACCTTTGAACCCGTGTCCATGCCTCACACACACACCTGTGAACCCGTGTCCATTTCTCACACACACCTGTGAACCCGTGTCCATGACTCACACACACACCTGTGAACCCGTGTCCATTTCTCACACACACCTGTGAACCCGTGTCCATGTCTCACACACACCTGTGAACCCGTGTCCATGTCTCACACACACCTGTGAACCCGTGTCCATTTCTCACACACACCTGTGAACCCGTGTCCATGCCTCACACACACCTGTGAACCCGTGTCTATGCCTCACACACACCTGTGAACCCGTGTCCATTTCTCACACACACCTGTAAACCCGTGTCCATTTCTCACACACACCTGTGAACCCGTGTCCATGTCTCACACACACCTGTGAACCCGTGTCCATGTCTCACACACACCTGTGAACCCGTGTCCATGTCTCACACACACCTGTGAACCCGTGTCTATGCCTCACACACACCTGTGAACCCGTATCCGTGTCTCACACACACCTGTGAACCCGTGTCCATGTCTCACACACACCTGTGAACCCGTGTCCATGTCTCACACACACCTGTGAACCCGTGTCCATTTCTCACACACACCTGTGAACCCGTGTCCATGCCTCACACACACACCTGTGAACCCGTGTCCATGCCTCACACACACACCTGTGAACCCGTGTCCATTTCTCACACACACCTGTGAACCCGTGTCCATGACTCACACACACCTGTGAACCCGTGTCTATGTCTCACACACACCTGCGAACCCGTGTCCATGTCTCACACACACCTGTGAACCCGTGTCCATGCCTCACACACACCTGTGAACCCGTGTCCTTGTCTCACACACACCTGTGAACCCGTGCCCATGTCTCACACACACCTGTGAACCCGTGTCCATGTCTATCACACACCTGTGAACCCGTGTCCATGCCTCACACACACCTGTGAACCCGTGTCCATGTCTCACACACACCTGTGAACCCGTCTCACACACACCTGTGAACCCGTGTCCATGTCTCACACACACCTGTGAACCCTTGTCCATGTCTCACACACACCTGTGAACCCGTGCCCATGTCTCACACACACCTGTGAACCCGTGCCCATGTCTCACACACACCTGTGAACCCGTGTCCATGTCTCACACACACTTGTGAACCCGTGTCCATGCCTCACACACACCTGTGAACCCGTGTCCATGTCTCACACACACCTGTGAACCCGTGTCCATGTCTCACACACACCTGTGAACCCGTGCCCATGTCTCACACACACCTGTGAACCCGTGTCCATGGCTCACACACACCTGTGAACCCGTGTCCATGTCTCACACACACCTCTGAACCCGTGTCCATGTCTCACACACACCTGTGAACCCGTGTCCATGTCTCACACACACCTGTGAACCCGTGTCCATGTCTCACACACACCTGTGAACCCGTGTCCATGTCTCACACACACCTGTGAACCCGTGTCCATGTCTCACACACACCTGTGAACCCGTGTCCATGTCTCACACACACCTGTGAACCCGTGTCCATGTCTCACACACACCTGTGAACCCGTGCCCATGTCTCACACACACCTCTGAACCCGTGCCCATGTCTCACACACACCTGTGAACCCGTGTCCATGTCTCACACACACCTTTGAACCCGTGTCCATGCCTCACACACACCTGTGAACCCGTGTCCATGTCTCACACACACCTGTGAACCCGTGTCCATGTCTCACACACACCTGTGAACCCGTGCCCATGTCTCACACACACCTGTGAACCCGTGCCCATGGCTCACACACACCTGTGAACCCGTGTCCATGTCTCACACACACCTGTGAACCCGTGTCCATGTCTCACACACACCTGTGAACCCGTGTCCATGTCTCACACACACCTGTGAACCCGTGTCCATGTCTCACACACACCTGTGAACCCGTGCCCATGTCTCACACACACCTGTGAACCCGTGTCAATGGCTCACACACACCTGTGAACCCGTGTCCATGTCTCACACACACCTGTGAACCCGTGTCCATGTCTCACACACACCTGTGAACCCGTGTCCATGCCTCACACACACCTGTGAACCCGTGTCCATGTCACACACACACCTGTGAACACGTGTCCATGTCTCACACACACCTGTGAACCCGTGTCCATGTCTCACACACACCTGTGAACCCGTGTCCATGTCTCACACACACCTGTGAACACGTTTCCATGTCTCACACACACCTGTGAACCTGTGTCCATGTCTCACACACACCTGTTCATGTCTCACACACACCTGTCCATGTCTCACACACACCTGTTCATGTCTGACACACACCTGTCCATGCCTCACACACACCTGTTCATGTCTCACACACACCTGTCCATGCCTCACACACACCTGTCCATGCCTCACACACACCTGTTCATGTCTCACACACACCTGTTCATGTCTCACACACACCTGTGAACACGTTTCCATGTCTCACACACACCTGTGAACCCGTGCCCATGTCTCACACACACCTGTGAACCCGTGTCCATGGCTCACACACACCTGTGAACCCGTGTCCATGTCTCACACACACCTGTGAACCCGTGTCCATGTCTCACACACACCTGTGAACCCGTGTCCATGTCTCACACACACCTGTGAACCCGTGTCCATGTCTCACACACACCTGTGAACCCGTGCCCATGTCTCACACACACCTGTGAACCCGTGTCTATGGCTCACACACACCTGTGAACCCGTGTCCATGTCTCACACACACCTGTGAACCCGTGTCCATGTCTCACACACACCTGTGAACCCGTGTCCATGCCTCACACACACCTTTGAACCCGTGTCCATGTCACACACACACCTGTGAACACGTGTCCATGTCTCACACACACCTGTGAACCCGTGTCCATGTCTCACACACACCTGTGAACCCGTGTCCATGTCTCACACACACCTGTGAACACGTTTCCATGTCTCACACACACCTGTGAACCTGTGTCCATGTCTCACACACACCTGTTCATGTCTCACACACACCTGTCCATGTCTCACACACACCTGTTCATGTCTCACACACACCTGTCCATGCCTCACACACACCTGTTCATGTCTCACACACACCTGTTCATGTCTCACACACACCTGTCCATGCCTCACACACACCTGTCCATGCCTCACACACACCTGTTCATGTCTCACACACACCTGTTCATGTCTCACACACACCTGTGAACACGTTTCCATGTCTCACACACACCTGTGAACCTGTGTCCATGTCTCACACACACCTGTTCATGTCTCACACACACCTGTTCATGTCTCACACACACCTGTCCATGCCTCACACACACCTGTTCATGTCTCACACACACCTGTCCATGCCTCACACACACCTGTCCATGCCTCACACACACCTGTTCATGCCTCACACACACCTGTTCATGTCTCACACACACCTGTCCATGCCTCACACACACCTGTTCATGTCTCACACACACCTGTTCATGTCTCACACACACCTGTTCATGTCTCACACACACCTGTCCATGCCTCACACACACCTGTTCATGTCTCACACACACCTGTTCATGTCTCACACACACCTGTTCATGTCTCACACACACCTGTTCATGTCTCACACACACCTGTCCATGCCTCAACACACACCTGTCCATGCCTCACACACACCTGTTCATGCCTCACACACACCTGTTCATGTCTCACACACACCTGTCCATGCCTCACACACACCTGTTCATGTCTCACACACACCTGTCCATGCCTCACACACACCTGTTCATGTCTCACACACACCTGTTCATGTCTCACACACACCTGTTCATGTCTCACACACACCTGTCCATGCCTCAACACACACCTGTCCATGCCTCACACACACCTGTTCATGCCTCACACACACCTGTTCATGTCTCACACACACCTGTCCATGCCTCACACACACCTGTTCAGCTGCAGCATCAGCGCTGATGTTCTCTCTGTGTCTCTGTCAGTGGAGGGCATCGACCCGTCGTATCAGTCGGACTCTCAGAACCGGCGCTGTGCTCTTCATGCTGCGGCTCAGAGAGGGCTTCTGGAGGTGTGTTACCTGCTCGTACAGGTGAGACTCCTGAACACACACTGCACGCTAACATTCACTCACGGACGTTACATTCAGCAGATGGGGATGCTTCTGGAAATCAGGGTTTAATAAAAAGCTAATCATTACTTAAAGGTGCATTGTGGGATATTTAGGAAGATCTGTTGACAGAAATATCAATATCATAAACATAACTATGTTTTCAGTGGTGTATAAAGACCTTACATAATGAACCGTTATGTTTTTATTACCTAAGAATGATTGTTTTTATTTTAAAATGACATTTTAATTTAGCATTTTTAAAGATTCAATCATTTTTTTCTAAGCATTGCTTTTATTTTAAAATTTAATTTAGCAATTTTATTATTTAATTTTTGGTTAGGTTTTTATTTTGATTGCTCTTATTTAAATAGAAAATTTAATATTGTTTAAATAACAACAATTAAAATACAAGCCTTTCTAAACATTAAACCATAAAATGTAAACTTAAAATACATAATTTAAATAAAATAATTAGTAATAATTAATTAAATCGTAATAATGGAGAAATAAAATATTTTGAAAAAGAGCAATCAAAATTAAACCCTTACTAAAAATGATAAAATAAATTATTTTATAAACAAAACAATAAAACAATGTTAAATTAAAATGTAATTTTTTAAATAAAAACAATCAAAATAAAATTTGAAGTTTATTTAATTTTTAAAATGTGTATGATTTCATTTTTAGTAAGGGTCTTATTTTTTCATACCTCTTATTTAAAACTCTTTTTTCTCCATTTTTATGATTTAATTGTTTTAAATAAGGGGTATGAATATAAGACCCTTACTAAAAATGAAATCATAAAAATGGAAAAATACATCATTTTAAAATACAAACAATCAAATTAAATCTTTTACTAAAATAAAAAAATTCAAATATAAATAAAATAAATCAATGATAAAAACAATCAAAATAAAACCCTAAAAATATATGAAATGTTTACTTGCTCACCTGCATGTAACCATGAACATGTAAATGTTGTTAAATTATTGAAATATTAACTTAAAATTTCACAGATACTTCTTGTATTGTTGGACTTGTCTCGGTTTGTATCTGAGGGAATTTTTTATTAAAATTCCTGCTTTTGTGATGTATTTTAGGCAGGCGCTAAGGTGGACGCCCAAGATAAGACCCTGCGGACCCCTCTGTTAGAGGCCATAGTGAATAATCATGTGGAGGTGGTGAAATACCTGATCCAGAGCGGAGCCTGCGTCTATCATGCAGTGAGACACACACACACACACACACACACACACACACACACCTGATCCAGAGCGGAGCCTGCGTCTATCATGCAGTGAGACACACACACACACACACACACACACACACCTGATCCAGAGCGGAGCCTGCGTCTATCATGCAGTGAGACACACACACACACACACACACAGCTGTGTTTTTGTGATATATGAGGACATTCCATAGGCGTAATGACTTTTATACTGGACAAACTGTATATTCTCTCCCCCTACACTGCCCCTATCCCTAAACCTGCCCATCACAGGAGACATGCTGCATTTTTGCATTAAAAAAACCACATTGTTTTTTATGTTTTTTAAGCTATTTGAAAAATTAGGACTCATGCAATGTCCTCATATATCACGTGTAAGTTGTAATACCAGTGTAATATGCATGTCATTATACACATTTGTGTCCTCATATTTCACAAAAACAAAAGCACACACACTGGTGAATCAGAGTTGTTGATGTGTGTTTGGTGTCCAGGAAGAGGACGGCTCCACAGGCCTCCATCACGCTGCTAAACTGGGGAACCTGGAGGTGGTGCTGCTGTTACTGAGCACTGGACAGGTGGACCTGAACGCACAGGTGTGTATCTGAGCGCTTTAGCCGTCTCGCACTGCAGCTGAGGTGTGTGTGTGTGACATCAGCTGTGTGTGTTTCAGGACAGCGGCGGCTGGACGCCCGTCATCTGGGCCGCAGAACATCGACACATAGACGTGATCCGAGCTCTGCTCAACAGAGGAGCCGACGTCACAATCCGGGACAAGGCCAGTCTCTCACACACACACACACACACGATCCGCTGATAGACGCCTGCTTTCAAACGCTCCCGTGTGTGTCTGTGTAATCGCTCGGTAAAGAGCGTCATTGATGTACATTTACAACATGTTTTTGAAGCGCTGATCATTGTAGCCAATCACAGGCATATCTGATGAGCACAACGGCCAATCAGAGGTGTTTACGATCCCGCTCAACAGCGCCACTTTTAAAATTTCAGTACCGACTTTGTACTGAAGTTGGTACTTTTAACAACACTTACATAGACATAAAAATTGGTTTTCACCACTGGGGGACTTTAAGACTTCATTTAACTCATTTAATAGGATAAAACAGGCACTCTGTCATCACTGAGTGTGTGTCCTCCCTCCGTCTGCAGGAGATGAATGTGTGTCTGCACTGGGCCTCGTTCGCGGGCAGCGCTGAGATCGCAGAGCTGGTTCTGAACGCCGGCTGTCCGCTGTCGTGTGTGAACCTTCACGGAGACACGCCGCTACACATCGCCGCGCGCGAGAGCTTCACCGACTGCGTCACGTACGTCACACACACACACACACACACACCAGGCTTAGGACCCCAGTATTATGCCTGATCTAAATCTGTTCTCGCGATTCTTAATGTAATCAATCAAACCCCTTAATTCATGTAATAATCTTTATCTTTATCCTGATTATTATATATATATAGTTAAAGTGCATTTTTAGCTATGTTTTGCGACATTGTTGATTGTTATTTATGGAGGGATTATTGGGTCAGATTGAAAACTAAAAGTCTTAAACGAAAACCAAAAGTCTAAGTTTGAAACTAAAAGTCTAAGTCGAAAACTAAAAGTCTAACTCGAAAATGAATTTCGTATTTAGGATTGGGCATTTGGTATTTAGCCATTTAGGATTGGGCATTTGAGGATTGAGGAGTGTATGCAAATAAGGAGGCATGGCCCAAATACTGGAGGCTGGGTTTGAAATGGCTGGTGCATAAAATGTTTATATTTATATAAAATATACATAATATATAGGCTACATTCAGTCTATATACTGTATATACATGCAACTATTTCTTAAATACACATGCATGTGTGGGTATTTATGTATTAAAAATAATTATACACAGTACACACACACATATTATGTATAAACACAAACTTTTATTTTGGATGCGATTAATCGTTTGACAGCCCTAATTTTTTTAATTACAAGCATGTCATAATTATTTCTTAAACAGAATTATACTTGTATCATTTTTTTATGATCATGATTGGAGAACGAAATTGCTAAATGTACTGCTTGTGATTTAAATCTCAATCTAAAAATATGAAATCATCCAGATGCTGTGGAAATCGGCCTTTCGATTGACAAAATATCAGTAGCAAAAATATCGTAAAACGTTCTCTGTAATCATTGAGGATAGCTGTATGCTACGCTAATATCTAAGCTAACTAAAGAACGAGAAATGTTTCATTTCACAATCTATAGCTTCGGTTATATACTAGTATATTATGAAACGGATAAGTTAAACGACATTAACGGTCGTTATAACGTAGCTCACTATAATAAAGTGATTTAGTCTGATTTGTAATCAGGCACTAAAGCGATTACCCATAAAACGAGCTTTGAACCAATCAGATTGCTTGGGTCCTAAGCTGGTCCTCCTAATCTTGGGACCCAAGCAATCCGATATTATACAAGTCGTTTGTTTAGTTAGCTTAGATATTAGCGTAGCATACAGCTATCCGAAATTATTAGAGAGAACGTTTTTTTTCACCATCTACAATATTTTTGCTACTGATATTTTGTCAATCGAAAGGCCGATTTCCACAGCATCTGGATGATTTCATATTTTTAGATTGAGATTTAAATCACAAGTTCACAAGCAGTACATTTAGCAATTTAGTTCTCCAATCATGATCATAAAAAATATGATACAAGCATATTCTGTTTAAGAATTATAACATGCTTGTAATAAAAAAAAAAGTATATTATGCCTTATTGCTTGATAACAATACAATTGTCGCAAAACACACCTAAAAATGCACTTTATCTATATAAATAATCAGGATAAAAATACAAGATTATTAAAGTTTTGATTGATTAGATTAAGAACAGCTTTAGATTAGAGGATGACACGGGAGTGGATTTTCACTCCTGTCCCGTCCCACTCCCATAGAAAGAAATCTTGTCCCGTCCCACTCCCAGACCAAAGTTTAAAAAATAATCCCATCCCATCCCGCTCCTGGTAAATTGACTCCCACTCCCATCCCGCTCCTGTTTAAACTGACTCCCGCTCCTGTACCGCTCCCATATATTTTTTTTCTTCAATTAGTGCTTAGTTAATACATAGAATTTGATTTAATCTGCTCTCCATCCTGTTTTAGACCAGCTGCTGAGCCCCTGTTTCTAGATTTTCTCCAGAAAATGGAAGACAGCAAATAAAAGAAAAACAGTACATAGTTCACACCATGTCTACAATAGTTTAATAAACCCAAACAGCACATAAAGCTGGATTTTACTCATTTATTGTTGAGTAAACAATATATTTATAGTTTACATTTATAGTTTCTTTTAATTACATGTTAACGATTTTCATAAATTATGCTCTTGCATAATGAGTCCATCTTAGTTATATGTTGCTGTGTAGGAACAAAAGTGCATCTACATTGTCTGGATTGAGTAGACATGTCAATACTTCTGACTTTGCGCTTTAAATAATTTTTTGCCACATCGACTTCTCCGCGGCTGTTAGCTCCCTCCATCACTGCTCTTTGAATTCCGGCGGTAAGCCGTGACAAAAAGCACTGATGGCTTCTGGGACGGCTGGGTCGAGTAGTTATTTTTTAATTGCGTTACATTGTAGGCGTATTAAAAGGAAACTACAAAATGGTGCATTTACTTTTTTCTTTTTTTTGTCGTCTTTGCTATTGGTTGATTCCCGCTCCCGTCTGCTCCCGTTAACCATTTATCCTGTACCGTCCAAATCCCGTGATTAATAGCAAAGATGACTCCCATCCTGCAGGAATCCCACGGGAATCCCGGGACCCGTGGGATTCCCGAAAAAATGTCAGCCTCTACTTTAGATCAGGCATAATACTGGGGTCCTAAGCTGGCACTTCTGTTTCTGGCGCCACACACTCCTCTAACACACACTCCGTGTCTGTGTCTCAGGCTGTTTCTCTCTCGCGGCGCCGACATCGACGTCGTGAACAAGGAGGGCGACACCCCGCTCTCGCTGGCGCGCAGTGACACGGCCGTCTGGGTGGCGCTGCAGATCAACCGCAAGCTGCGGCGGGGAGTGGCCAATCGCGTCGCTCGCACGGAGAGGATCATATGCAGGTCAGTGTGTGTGTGTGTGTCTCTAATACTGAGAGCCATGGTGACCCTGGACCACAAACCCAGTCACGAGTCGCACGGGTGTATCTGTGGCAATAGCCAACAATAGATCGTATGGGTCAAAATTATCGATTTTTCTTTTATGCCAAAAATCATTAGGATATTAAAGGTGCAAGACGCAAGTCTCTGAGTTTTTGCAGAACTACGCCCCCTCTGGAGACAAGCGAAACTGCAACCAGAGTTGTGCACGCTCATGGACCACACGCATCTTTTATTGGATATGTTTCATGTTGTACAATTCTTCCGAACACAATTCCTAGTTTATGAACCTGTTCACTAACAATGGTAGTAAAACCAATTCTGATTGTACATGTATCTAGCTTACGCTAAAGCATTACACATTTTACGCATCGTCATTTGTTGCCACACATAGATTGGCCGTATCAGACATTAGAGACTGGGCTATATCTTACCGTTTTATCAAGAAAAAAGCCAACTGAGGATCCCGTTTGAGACCAAGAGCAGACCGGAGATCTCTCCATTTGTTGAATGCCTTCCCGAGGTTGACTCTCGTCTTACTCCGACGCCTGTCTGACTCCAGTTTGGACCTTTTGGTGGCACTAGACAACAATTTTTCTTTTCTTTACTTTACGTGGAGTTTGCGTTGGGGTTTAGAATGGACTACGAGCCGGTCTCTTTGAATCCATCTTCTACCTTTGACGCACGAGTTGTCTTCGCTGATGCGGAGAATGGCGGCGCCGGCGAATACACAAACCTGCGAGACTTAGCCTGGTGAGCGTGAACGCGCATGACGTCACGCCCAGTCTCAAATTCGAGCCCGAATCCCTCTTATATATTTTACTGTACAGGATTATAGAGGCAATCTCAGTGCGCAGAGAAGGGCTCGTTCAGCCCATCAGGCAGTTCTTTAAGCATGTATAGGATAGAAAAACAGGTATTTTTAACATGAAAAGTTGCGCAATGCACCTTTAAGTAAAGATCATGCTCAATGAAGATATTTTGTAAATTTCCCATCGTAAATATATAAAACATTTATTTTTGTGAGGGGATGCAGCACAGTCGCCAACATAAATGCAAACTTTAAAGGAGATTTTCTCAATGTTTCGATATTTTTGCACCCCTTAGATTACAGATCTTCAAATAATCATATCTCAACCAAATATTGTCCTATCCTTACAAACTATACATCAATGGAAAGCTTATTTATTTGTGTTTAGATTGCCCCATGTGACTGGTTTTGTGGTCCAGGGTCACATATGTGAAATACATGTGTGATTTGGGTGTTATTTATATACCTGTGTAGTATTTATTTTTATTTTGAAGAAGCTTTTATTTTTATTTTTTTTTCAGCTTTCATTTTTAGTTTTAGCAAAGTTATGTGCTTTTGTCATTTTTTTATTATATAATTAATCATTTTAAGTAGTTTAAATATTTCTATTTAATTTATTTATGTTTTAGTTACTTTAGTACTTCAAATGATTTATTTCAGTTAGTTGCCAAGGAAACATTTCTAATTTTGGTATAATTTATATACCATTATAGTTTTATATTTTTTTAACATTTTGAATGAGTTGTTATTTGTTTTTATTGTTAGTTTATAAATGGTTATAATAAATTACATAATAATAAGTATACATTTAAAAAAAATGTAAGTTACATTTAATTTATCTTTAATTTGTTTTTATTTAAATTTTAGTTATTGTAATACTTCAAGTTAAAATTTTCTTTTAGTTGCCAAGGCAACATTTTAATTTGTTTTTCTTCTAATATTATTGTTATTATTATTTTATTACATTAATGATATTTAGTTTTAATTATTAAAAGCTATTTTCTATAGTTTTAGTGTACACTAACATCACGTTTTTGTGTGTGTGTGTGTGTGTGTGTGTGTGTGTGTGTGTGTGTGTGTGTGTGTGTGTGTGTGTGTTGTATAGTGATGTGGCTCAGGGTTATGAGAACGTCCCTATCCCGTGTGTTAACGGTGTGGACGAAGAAGGCTGTCCGTCTGACTACAAATACATCGCAGAGAACTGTGAAACGTCCACGATGAACATCGACCGCAACATCACACACCTGCAGGTGCCACTCAACACTACAGTAAATACACAAGACACTCATACAGACACACACACACAGACACACACAGACACAGACACACACACACAGACACACAGCCAGACACACACATACACAGACACACACACACACACACACACAAACACGCACGCACACACACGCACGCAGACACACACACACACATACAGACACAGACACACACACACATACAGACACAGACACACGCACACAGATATGCACACAGACACACACACTCGCACACAGACACGCACACAGACACGCACACACACGCACGCACACACACGCACGCAGACAGACACACATACATACACAGACACATACACACGCACGCACGCAGACACACACACATACAGACACAGACACACACACACACACACACACACGCACACAGATATGCACACAGACACACACACACGCACACAGACACGCACACACACGCACACACACGCACGCAGACACACACACATACAGACACAGACACACACACACACACAGATACGCACACAGACACACGCACACAGACACGCACACACACACACGCGCACACACAGGCACACAGACACGTGCACACAGACACACACACATACAGACACGCGCACACACACACACACACACACGCATGCACACAGACACGCGCACACACACACACAAACACGCACACACACACACACACATGCACACGCACGCACACAGACACGCACGCACACACACAGACACGCGCACACACACACGCGCGCACGCACGCAGACACACGCACACAGACACACACACATACAGACACAGACACACACACAGACACAGACACGCACACAGACACGCACACAGACACACACATACACACACACACATACAGACACAGACACACACACACACACACAGATACGCACACAGACACACACACAGACACGCACACAGACACACACATACACACATACAGACACAGACACACACACACACACACAGACACACGCACACAGACACGCACACAGACACGCGCACACACACACATAGACACGCGCACACGCACGCACACAGACACGTGTTTATATGTACCTTTATAACAGTATATAGGACTAAATATTTGCCAACATAAAATACCATTATTATTATTTATTTTTAAAGAAAATAAATTAATACTTTGATTCATCAAGGACGCATTAAATTGATCAATAGTCACCGTAAAGACATTTATAATGTTACAAAAGATTCTATTTCAAATGAATGCTGTTCTTTTGAACTTTGTCAAATATATAACGGTTTCTACAAAAATATGAAGCAGAACAACTGTTTTCAATATTGATAATAATCATAAATAATAATAATCATAAATGTTTTCAAATAAGCATCAAATCATCATATTAGAGTGATTTCTGAAGGATCATGTGACACTGAAGACTGGAGTAATGATGCTGAAAATCCAGCTTTGATCACAGGAATAAATTACACTTTACTATAGATTCACATAGAAAACAGCTGATTTACATTAGAATAATATTTTATATTTTGTTGTATTTTTGATCAAATAAATGCAGCTTTGATGAGCAGAAGAGACTTCTTTCAGAAACATTCAAATTCTTCCTGACCCCAAACAACAAAAATGAACAATAATCAATCAGCATCATTGTTATGAACCGATTCATTAAAATAGTCTGTTCAAAGAATTCGCTTACCTCTCAAATGTAATTATATTCCGGACTGTTTCTCAAATCATTTCTGACTCTTTTTACGACTGAACCAACCAAAAAGGAATAATTTGTTCTCATAAATTTACCGTCATATTAATGAATAAAAGAATGTGAAAACCTTTAGGCCGTGTGTCCACCAAAGCGGCTGGCGTATGTTTTCAATGGTTTTCAATAGGAGCGCCACGTTTTTAAAACGCCATGAGCGTAACGAGGCGCTGAGTGTTTTTTCCACGCTGAAGCGGATGAGGTATGGAGGGATTATTGGGTCAGATTGAAAACTAAAAGTCTTAAACGAAAAACTAAAAGTCTAAGTCGAAAACTAAAAGTCTAAGTTGAAAATGAATTTTGTATTTAGGATTAGGCATTTGGTCATTTAGCCATTTAGGATTGGGCATTTAGGGATTTAGGATTGGGAATTTGGTATTTAGGATTGGGCATTTGAGGATTGAGGAGTGTATGCAAATAAGGAGGCGTGGCCCAAATACTGGAGGCTGGGTTTGAAATGGCTGGAGCAGATGCACCTTATGGACAGCAGAGGGCGCTCCCAGTGCTAAGGAGCACACTGTAATGAAAGCAAGCAGGGCTGTAGCGAGGACTCTACTTTATAATGAGATAACTTCAATTTAATGACAACGTTGTAACATGTTGGGTGCGAGTCGGGGTGCGTTTAGACCGAACACGTTTCAGCCATTTCAAACCCAGCCTCCAGTATTTGGGCCACGCCTCCTTATTTGCATACACTCCCCAATCCTCAAATGCACAATCCTAAATCCTACATGGCTAAATGACCAAATGCCCAATCCTAAATACCAAATGCATTTTCGACTTAGACTTTTAGTTTTCGACTTAGACTTTGTTTCAAATTTAGACTTTTTGTTATTGTTTTCGTTTAAGACTTTTAGTTTTAGACTTTTAGTTTTCAATCTGACCCAATAATCCCTCCATAGCCGAGAGCTCGGGCGTTTTTTACTGGTCGCCGAGAGTTGAAGAATGTTCAACTTTGGGTAAAACGCAGCACTCATCACTGTCACTTTTTACCCAGCCGTCCAATCACAGTGGAGGAGGGGCGGGGCTAATACCACACCGACCAACCGTCACAACATTCTTTCTGTACAACGACATCGACCAGCAGAGCTAACCGAACAACATGGATGAAAAATAAATCAGTTTCAAGCAAGGCCGTAACCAGAGTTTGAAAATTAGTGAGGTCCGGGGTGTTGTGTAAAGAATTTTGCTATAATAATGGTTAGGCCATTGGACCCACATTTCCCCATGGACATGAAGCTGTGACCCTTTTTTTTAATGGAATTTGCCATAGGCCTATATATATATATATATATACAGGGGTAAAATTTGGATTTAATTATGTGTGGGGTAGTCTCTCACTAGGGGGGTCCGGGGGTATATGCCCCACTGCCCGTGATTTTTTTTTGTTGAAAAATAAACCAAAATGGCACTTTCTGGAGAGTTTTGTGCAAAGAAATATAGAAAAAAGTAGGTCTAGCAAGTCTTATATTTCTGTAATTCACACAGATCAAACACAAATATGCTGACTGAATAGATTGCTAGTTGAGAAACACTGCTTTAATTAATGTTTTTATGATGACTTTGTGAAAGGTTAACTAAACAGCATGAGCCGTCTTCCAGCTGGCCAGTAAGTTATTTGGCAAATTTCATTCTGTAGGCTAACATACAGATCTGTATTATTATGCTATAGTTTTTGATAGTGTCATTGCGTTTGTCTTACCGAATGTGGTAGCTTTATGCAATTACAGTTTGTCTATGAGCTTTTTAAAAAAAAAATATTAATGCCGACAGTAAAATGTTGCCACATATTGCTACGAAAAACAAGCAAAACAAAATAATAATAATAATCCGAAGTAAGTTCAAAGCTTGTGTTTTGGAAATAAGATTAATATATCACTAAACCTAACATGCAACTTTCCACTTTAATAACTTCCTAAAGTGTCACATTAAATCAGAAAAACACCTTTCCATTAGTGGATCTGGCAACACGGAGGCTGCACCCGCGTTCACAGTGCGCTCTCAAGCCCCGCTCACTGCGCTAGCTTCTCGCAGCAACATGAATTGCAAACACTCATATGAGGTGGTTTAAACGGCTAATTAATCATTCAGAGAGCTTGACATTTTATTTTTGAATGTAAAAGAAGTGAACGAGGTCCGGACCTCGGTGACCTCATAGCTGGCTACGGCCATGGTTTCTGTATCATAGCAACGAAACGTCTCAACTGAAAAACCTCTGCGCTGCCAAAACGCTCTCAAGCGCCCACAGCTAGGCGTCTTCAGCAGAGCGGCTAGCGTTTTCAGCTGGCTAAAACACACGGCCTTAATGATCAAATAAAAAGCTTCGGTAACACTTTACTTGAAGGGGTGTGCATAAGACTAACATGACACCTTCATAATCATGACATGAAACATGTTATGAATATGAAGGAAGGTTTATGCATGTTTGTGACAACTGTCATTAAGTGTCATTCGCTCAATTATGACATTTTTAAAGCAAATATGACATTGTTTGAGATGTCTTTGTTATGACGCCTTGACACAAACCAATACATCATAACCTGTCAGTGTCTTTGTCATGACAACTTGACATTACTAAGTCAACACAACCTGTCATAAACATGACATAGCAGATTAATTATCCCACTTAAGAAACCACTTAGCTTTATTGGTTAACATTACATTAAACTGTCATGTGGTTGGTTTTGACATTGGCTGTCATAAGGCCATTATAACTGTTTAATGACAAATTCAATTTGTACCACTGTAGTTGAGGTCACGAAAAATATTCATGACACAGTTATAATGGCCTTATGACAGCCAATGTCAAAACCAACCACATGACAGTTTAACTTAATTTAATGTCAAGTTGTCATGACAAAGACACTCACAGGTTATGATGTATTGGTTTATGTCAAGGTGTCATAACAAAGACATCTTAAACAATGTCATATTTGCATTCAAAATGTCATTATTGAGCGAAAGACACTTAATGACAGTTGTCACAAACATGCATAAACCCTACTACAAATGTCATGTCATGGTTATGAAGGTGTCATGTCAGTCTTATGTACACCCCTTCAAGTAAAGTGTTACCAAAGCGGGATAATTTTTTAAGTGTTACTTATATCACCAACAAAGGCATTGACAATATTGAGTATCACTCAGCTCTAATTGTACTTCACAATAAACTCATATTCGTCCTGTGTGTTGACAGCTGGTTTTCTAGATGTGTGATGTGTGTGTGTGTGTGTGTGTGTGTGTGTGTGTGTTCCAGCACTGCAGCTGCACAGACGATTGTTCCTCCAGTAACTGTCTCTGTGGGCAGCTCAGCATCCGCTGCTGGTACGATAAGGTAAGACATCATCCATCTCCACGAGAAGCTCTGATCTGAAGCCTGTGTAACATCACGCTTGTGTCCTGCAGGATCAGCGTCTTCTCCAGGAGTTTAATAAGATCGAGCCGCCTCTGATCTTCGAGTGTAACATGGCCTGTTCCTGCCACAAAACATGCAAGAACCGAGTGGTTCAAGCTGGCATCAAGTAAGTTATGTTCAGAATAAATTTGCCGTGTTTAAATATTTTGCATGTCAAATGAACCTCAGGGAGACGCTTTTGCATAAACTGGTCGTTAGAAACACTCGCGGGTCAAGTTTGAGGCCATACAAAGTCTTAAACGCTAAGACTTTGATTATCATTTCAAGAGGTCTTCTGAATCGAGATATGGCTTAATGAGATTAAACCCTAATCAATGTTTTAATTAAGTTTGAGAGTTGCCCGTCCAGAGCTGTGGATCATGAACAGTGTTTGTGTCAAACATGCAAACTCGTGGCGTTTCTAATGCGCTGTTGCATTGTTTACAGGTGTTAAACACTATATTTCTGCTCTTCTATAAGCACCACCTACTGGCAGAAATTGAAATAGCATTTTCATTCAGGTGGTGGATTGAAAAGAAACTAATGTGCATTAGAATTATATATATACACTAATTGTTTCGATTTTTCAAATGCACATTAGTTTCTTTTATATATATATATATATATATTAGTGCTGTCAAACGACTAAAATATTTAATCACGATTAATCGCATTAATGTCATAGTTAACTCACGATTAATCGCAATTAATCGCACATTTTTATCTATTCTAAATGTCTCTTGATTTCTTTTTGTCCCGTTATTTTTTCTCATTTTAATACTCTTATCAACGTGGAAAAGTGGATCGGCTTGCTTTGTGCAAATGTTTTTTTATTGAAAACAACATTGACATATACTATGTTCAATTTCACACTAACATTCTCACTTGGAGCAAATAATCTCTCACACAATGTAACACTGTCCATCAATAAAAGGGTGAAAGAAATACTGACGAGGTCCTGATAATGACGAGGGGGCAGAGAATTCGCATCAGCTGTGTGTGTGTGTGTGTGTGTGTGTGTGCTTGGCCATCATCAAGTGGTATTCAGACTGGACGTGCTGCGATGATGATAGCTCAGTTCACAACGACAAAACACACAGATCACTTTGGTCTCGTCAGTGGAACTATTTGGCAACATTTTAAATGTAAACTTTCCATTCAGAATCTCATTGGCATCCATTTCGGCGTCTCGCGCTCGTCATCCACTAAAAACGTAACGTTAACCAACTATTTGGCCGGCTCACAAGCCCAAACGAGTGTGTGCGGCGTGCCTGTTGTTGTTTTCGGTCTAGCTAGATCCGCTTGCACTTTGGTCGACGAAGCAACAAAATGTCCTCGCGCGGCGCAAGCCATTGACATGAATGGGTTTCATAGCGCAGCGCCGCGTCCTGTTGCAAAAGCATGTGAAAAAAACTACAAAGTTTGCCAGGCCAAAAAGACCGTTAATCGCGCGATAAAAAAATTAACACCGTTAAAATGGGTTTGCGTTTAACGCCGTTAATAATGCGTTTAACTGACAGCCCTAATATTATATATATATATAATTCTTATCCTAATTGTTTAGATTTTTCAAATGCACATTAGTTTCTTTTATTTAGATATATATATATATAAATATATATATATATATATAGTTCAGCACTCCAATAAAGTCTCGTCACGTTTATTTATACAACACATTATTAAACATGAAAAACAGTGTCAGTGTCTCTTTCAACTACTATCACAACTTGATTTTCTACTATAAAGCGGCTCTTCGTTGTTCATGTTTTAACTCGTGAATGTCTGACTTCATGGACTAAACAGAAGAAATGACCCGGAAAAGATTTACACATGAAAGAAGGCGGAGCCTCGGGGGCCACGCCCACCAATGACATCATTACCACAGACCAATGGTAGTTCGAAGGCGTTTGCCAGCCAGAGCGAACTTTTTCCCGGAAGGCTCACTTTGGCACACTGTTTCAAACTCCCAAACGAACCGCTTTGGCCTGATTTTGTTGGAAATGGCGGCATGTCGGTTCGTCCTTCCCTTTCCTTTTAAAAGCCCTGTTTGCTTGTGTGTTTCAGGGTGCGTCTGCAGCTCTACCGCACGGAGAAGATGGGATGGGGCGTCCGAGCGCTTCAAGATATTCCTCAAGGCAGTTTCATCTGCGAGTGAGTGGATGCGTGCGATGCCTTAAGGATCTTTTTAAGAGCGTAAAGCAGAGCTGGGTTATTCGGCTTGTTCTGCTCCTCGTCTGGTTTCTTCAGGAGTTATTTCTGCTGTAATAGTGTTGTGTTTCGGCAGGTATGTCGGCGAGCTGATCTCGGACGCAGAAGCAGACGTGAGGGAGGATGATTCGTACCTGTTTGATCTGGACAACAAGGTTTCGTGACGCTGATTTCAGTTCATTCTGAAGGCCGATGCAAAGTCACTGACACAAATTTGCATTGAAACTCACACAAATCTCAGCCTCTCGCTTGTTTATACTGTTGCAAAAGTATATCAACGCACCGCTCTATATAAAATTGAATGTGTCCAACTTTATCTGGACACAGTCAGTCTACTCATGTTACCTTATTTAAAATCTGACCATTTAGGGTTTGTTTTATTTTAGTTTTTATTTCCAGTTTTATTTCAACTTAAAAATTTCAGTTTTTGTTTTAAACATCAACAGTTTGTTTTTCATCTAATATTTATTTTATTTTTAGGTGTGCACGATATATCAGCAACCGTATCGGTATCGTAAGATATACGTTTCATTTTTAATAGTATCGTTATCGGTCCGATAAGAAGATTTGGCTGATATATTAAAGCCGATAAATAATCCTTTATTTCCTTCAGCTGACACACTTCAGATGTGCACTGATCACCATGATGCTTGAAATATGTTTTATTTTTTTTTACTACGCTATTAAAAACATCTTGTAAATGAAGCTCAAATAAATAGGGATGCATAGATGTGAAAAATTCGGCCCATATTGATAACCGATAATATTTGAAAGCCGATAACCGATATATATATTGGCCGATAGATCTAAATCCACATTTTTATATACTTTTTGAGAGCCTGATTACACAAACAAAAGTCTCATTATTAAAAGACATGTCCCAAACAATTCAATAATGAGACTTTTGTTTGTGTAATCAGGCTATCGGTCGATATATATATCGGTTATCGGCTTTCAAATATTATCGGTTATCAATATGGGCCGAATTGTTCACATCGATGCATCCCTATTTATTTGAGCTCCATTTACAAGATGTTTTTAACAGCGTAGTTAACTGTGATACCCCTGTCTTTCGCAGGACGGTGAAGTGTACTGTATCGATGCCCGATACTATGGTAACATCAGCCGCTTTATAAACCACCTGTGCGACCCCAACATCATCCCTGTGCGCGTGTTCATGCTTCACCAGGACCTGCGCTTCCCTCGCATCGCCTTCTTCAGCTCCAGGGACATTTTCACGGGACAGGAACTGGGGTGAGTTTGTGTGGGATCTCGTTTACACTGCAGGTCTTGATGCCCAAATCAGATTTTTTTTTGCCTATATCTGATGTTTTTTAACGTCCGTTTACACGTTCTTTCAATTGTGACCCATATCAGATTCATGTTTTTTATATATATATATATATATATTTTTTTTTTTTTTTTTATTGAAATTTTGTTAGTTTTGTTCCAACAGAACAAACAAAGCAAAAAAAAAAAGGAAAACAGTTCAGGCAGACCTTAATGCACAATTCTCAATAAAATAAAATAAAATTAATAGATAGGTTACCGGGGAAGATACATAAACATTCACAGGCTTCTCGTTTTGAGCCAACACAACAGCTTTCAAGAAAAATTTAAGCAATCGTCCAATGTGAGAGAAAGATAGTCCAATAGGGTGTCCATATCCGACCGAACACATCTGTAAAGGAATGTAACATACATGTTAAAAATTGCATTGGGATGAGCTCTTTCACAAGGTTATACCATTTTTTAATTGAAGGAGTTTTCTCACTTATCCAAAACATCAAAATGTTCTTTCTTGCAGCAAAAGTTCAGATGCATGTTTACACTTGACATACTATCTGAAACACCGCGCATGCCTAAAGGGGGTTCTTGCACAGATGGACGAACGTGAAATATGCTTGATGCTAGCTTTGTGATATATGCGGAGTTCGCCAAACATCAGCATGATTTAGAGGCGGAGGAGGACGAAAAGGGCCGTCATTGCAGCGCATGTGCTTCAGTTATTGTGTGCGAGATCTCAGGACTGGTGGGAACATACAACACGATCTCATGAAAGTGCGTATCCAGGGCTTGACATTAACACCCGCCAGACCGCCGAATACGGGTGGATTTCACACAGTCACTCCCACTAGCCACTTTGGCGTGTTGAAAAATTGTAGTCTTGTCAAAAGACATCTGACATAACAAACGAATTGCAATTTCACCCTACAACTCCCATGAGTACTACCTGCACATAGTCTAGTGTTTGCTCATTGGTCCATTCGTGAATCCTCTTGAACAACAACACTGTAAACAAGAAGACACGCGGAGATTAAACTCGCGGACTGGCCGTCGGACTGAGGGCTGTTTTAGTCTGCCCTTGATTATCAACTTAATGTGATGATATAGCGATCTTTTTTAATAGCAGGAGAATCCAGACCACAGGCGCGTCTCACGCTCTCCTGAAATACGACATCCAGACTTTTGTCAAACGATCATCGCACGCGACTGGTCGCATGCACACACACATCAACACACCGTTCAGTCAGTTCGTGAGTGTGCGTGGCCGATATAAAGAAAAAACTCTTCAGTTTAATTTATTTCCGCATATGAACGAGGCCTGAAACCGATCTCGAAATATCCAAATGCATGCGTTTTTTCCTGTTTATATGAGGAAAAAAATCGTAATTGGGTCGCATTTGACTGACAGTGTAAACGAGGCCTGTTGCTTTCTGACTTCATGGCTTTTGCCGTATGGAGGACCAACTCTAGCAAATTTTTAAAATAAATACAGAAATAAATAAATGCTCAATAAATAAATAAGCATACAATTAATTGCCCCCAAAAATACACTAAACAAATAAATGTAGGTAGAAATAAAATTATACAGTGAGACATAAATGTATATCTCTTTTAATTAGCTTCTTTATTTATTCACCTTTGTAATAATTACCTTATTTATTTATTGTCCGTTATAATCTTCAACTTTATTTATTAATTACTTATTTTTTTAAGTATTTATTTATGTGCATGTTATAATATTTTTGTCTGTTTTATTCTTCCTTTGTATTTTTTTACCCTATTTATTTCTTCAATGCTATTTATTTCTGCCTGTCGTTTTTACATTTCTGTATGCATTTCTGCCTCATTATGCAAATGAGGAGGGGCTGTCTTAGGGGGTCCACTTCTGCCCATTGGTTGGTTAGCATTTTACTGCATTGGTCGAATCTACATGGCAACCGGCCGTGATTTTTTTTATTTATTTATTTATTTTTTTGCAGGGTGGTAGGGGAAGACTCATTAATATTCATTAGGGAACTCATCCCTGATTGTCAATTTAAAATATACATTTTAAAGTCAAGAAAGTCGCAGTTTGATGTAAAACTGTTGAGGTATGAAAATACGTAATTAAAAAGACTACAAACCCAAAAGGCGCACATTTTCTCTCATTGAATGAAGCTAACTTTACTGATGCTAACGTCTGTCATTGTTTCTCTAGTCTTGCGTTATAATCGTAATGTTTTGCCGTCATGCCGGAGTGTTTTGTACCAGACTGCACACACACGAGCAGCGGATCTCGCTCGTTGTTTCGCTTCCCGGGAGATGTAGTTCATTGAGCGATTTTCACATAAAACTAAATGTCACTCTTCTGTTTTATGACAAACTGCGACTTTCTTGACTTTCATAATGATCTTTTAAATTGACAAACATCATATGTGTAATTCAGGGCACAGTTCAGATGGAATAAAAGGATAAGTTGTCTCTCGCCATTGACTACCATACATATTTTTTCCGAAATAAGGTCCCATGAGCCGGAAGCGGAGGGGAGGGACTTAGGCTCTCTATGGGCAGAAGTGGACCCCCTAAGACAGCCCCTCCTCATTTGCATAATGAGGCAGAAATGCATACAGAAATGTAAAAACGACAGGCAGAAATAAATAGCATTGAAGAAATAAATAGGGTAAAAAAATACAAAGGAAGAATAAAACAGACAAAAATATTATAACATGCACATAAATAAATACTTAAAAAAATAAGTAATTAATAAATAAAGTTGAAGATTATAATGGACAATAAATAAATAAGGTAATTATTACAAAGGTGAATAAATCTAAAACAATTCATTTAGATTCATTGAGTTCTCTTTCTGTAGGTTTGATTACGGCGATCGTTTCTGGGACATCAAGAGCAAGTACTTCACCTGTCAGTGCGGCTCGGAGAAATGCAAACATTCGGCAGAGGCCATCGCGCTGGAGCAGAACCGGCTGTCCCGTCTGGAGATGTGTGCGGACCCGGGCGCTGAAGCCGGTCTCCCGGTGTTAGCACACTCGTAATGACACTCTCAAACACCACGCTTGTGTGACACATGGACAGCTCTCAAACATCTGCAACTGATTCATTGAATGAAATGAAGCCGGTCCTCCGGTGTTAGGACGCTCGTAATGAAACCCGTAATGACAGAAGAACCGCTCTCAAACAGAGACGTGTGCTTATCACGCTAGCGCTAGTGTTTGCATCTACACATGATTCATTTCTTGCATCTGACGGGACACAGTTCAGCATCAGCCAATGTCATTCCTGCTCGGATCAGGAGGGGAAATATCACAAAAAAACATGATTTTATGCCGACCGTCATCTGATCACTAATACTCTCCGTTTTTCATTAAATACCATGAGCTTTTTTTGTATGTGTAATTGTTTTAATAAATACTGTTTGATACAGAAATGTATTTTCCTTTGTTGCTCTCGTCATAAAAGATTCCTCCAGCAATGTGAAATCACTTTCAACAATTTACCATGGTAATCAAATGCAATAGTTTGGTTTTTATTGCTGGACTTTTACTACTGTAAAATCATAAATTATCATGTGAAGTGGGACCATCCCGGCTAACAAACAAACCGGCTAAATGCTGTTTGTTTTTTATTAGGCCAGTAACAAAGTAAAGAAAAATAAACCTGTCCCAGAATCAACAACACAACCACAGTTTCAATGAAAATCACTTTTCTTTTGAAGTTATAAAGAATGGCATCTATCACAAAAGTAGCAATACGTATAACAGAACTAATAATAGAAATAGGGGGAAATAGTTTCAGAAGAGGACATGGCCAACACAAATAACTAACCGGGAAACCTCTTTATATCACCTAAAAATAGATTAATAAATGACTAAACTCTCTCCCTGTCTAACCGTTAACAGGAGAAAATCAGGATTACAAACATAAAAACAGCATCCTCACCCTACATTACTCGAACCATAAAGACACTGAGCAGACAAACTACTCACAGGAGAAGTGGAACACACAAGGAAAGCAAAACAAGATCAACACGTTTAGTTCTCTTTCTGTTACGAAACACACACTCCTGAAGGGCCTTTGCTATTCGGAGGCCCGGTTCAACGAAACAGATTAAGATTAAATGCTTTTTTGTTTTGGTCGTGATTGTAACGGTTGTGGTAGATAGAAACCGTTTATAAACGGACTATATGAGCGAAATATGAAATAACGTAAATATAATGTAATCTGTCGCTATTTTCACTTAGTGTAAATAGCATATCACTAAGAAAATACTTCTCTTTTCACTTAGTTTAAATATAAGAAAGCTATTGGACTTAGTGTAAATAGAAGGAAGCCTTTAGTATATGGACTTAGTGTAAATATAAGGAAGCTATTTTCATATGCACTTAATGTAAATAAGGAAGCTATTGCTATATGCACTTGGTGTAAATAGCCGCTGCCTAAAAAAATTCTCTGGAATTGTAGATGGTGTTTCTGTGGAAAGTGTGTTCAAATATTTCATATTCTTCCTACATGCGCTGACCTACATTTTCAGTCTTTAAGTGTGTCATTACTGACAGTGATACATGAGTCATGACGTCATGACTGATAAGAGTCAGTATTACTATAGAGAAATCAACAACGGTCATCAGTCTTTTATGTTGATATGAGGCTAATGATAAAATAATATTACAAACAGAAACTATGCCAGTTGTAATTTATAATTCTTTTGTTTAAACTTAACGAGTTAGGCTACATACTATTTATATTGTAAAACATATAGAAATGTAAATATAGAGAGTAGTATATTTACACATAAAGGTTAAATGTGAATAATGTAGGCAGCGTTTTCATTTATGTGTTACATTAAGCAAAATTGTGAAACTTTCAAACCGAGCTGCTTTTCTATTTCAGGAGATCCCACTGAAGACGATGCGAAATCGTTCGTGTTCACGCGAGATTCCCGATCGCATATTCGCCGAGCGAACAACAGTAAACCTGAACAAACGTGACCGCACCTTTATACAGGATAAACGCATGACATATGATTATTTATTTATTTGTATTATGTATGTTGTATATTTAATCATGTATGTGTCACTATATTAAAGATCTATCATAATCCAGTTTTTTTTTTTTTTTAAACGTCGTTAATAGTTGACAAAATACAGTTTAACAGAGAAACCTGAAAAAAATATCAGTGTTTTGTTTAAAACGTCGGGTTGACAAACATACAGTTTAACAGAGAAACCGGAAAATAAATATCAGTGTTTTGGTTAAAACGTCGTTAATAGTTGACAAAAATACAGTTTAACAGAGAAACCGGAAAATAAATATCAGTGTTTTGTTTAAAACGTTGTTAATAGTTGACAAAAATACAGTTTAACAGAGAAACCTGAACTCACTTTTCTCCACAAGTTGCTGGCTGCTGTAATAAACAGTCACCGGTAGAGGACGCGCGCGCGTGCGAAGGACGTGCACGGGAGCGGGAGCGCGCATGCAGGTGAGCCAGAGGTGCGCGCACCGGCAGGTGTCGTGTGTGTCGTCATCACAGCGCTTAGTTACTCTAAAGATTTACAGACAATACAGCAGCTCTGAAACTAAACCCGGGTGCCGAGACTGGGCTGTATCGCGTCAGATGCAGTGAAACAGCTCGACTTCAAAACACGTTTGCTACTTTAAACAAATGACCGAAAAGTGAAAAGATGGGCGGAAAGAAACGAGAGGAAGAAGAGCAAAACAACTCGGAGTATGGTAAGACAGTTTCTTAATGCGCCAACTGTCACTATGGGTGTATTTCTGAGGACAACTGAAGCATTTCTCTGGAGAATAACGCTATAATGCAACAGGCTGATTATTTCATGCGTGTTTGAGAGTTTCGATATTTACCCTATAATCAATATATGATAGACAGTGCCCGTGATGTGTTATATTTCATTGTTTACCTCGATCTGGGGTCTTCCTCAAGTTGAAAAATGATTCATAGTAAACTAAGTTTTACAAGATCATATCAGGGAATTCAACAGTTGTGTGTTAAAGCCTGGAAATTAAGCAAATTAAAATATTAAATTAAACAACAATAATAATAAATTAAAATCTTAAAAAGTCTTGTAAAATTGTATATAGTGAATCAATAGTATTTTTTTCTAGTTCCTGAGCTCTAAAATATTTCAGAATATATATATATATGCCTATATAACTAACTATAGAATTTTCCAAGACTTTTTAAGATTTGAATTGATTTTTTATTGTATTCATTTCTAAGCTTAAAAAACACAATTGTTGAATATGTCGTGTGTTTGTGGAATATATATATATATTTTCCTGGAATATATATATATATATTAATATATATATAGATTTTATATATATATATATTACTGTAACAGAATTCATAGAAATATAATTATTTGATAGTCTGTTGTAATTAATAATATAATTTATTGATACTATGGCATGTCCTCATTTAGTTCAGTAAAGTAAACATGTATGTCTTGTCTTCACAGTGACTCTTGCTAATTTGTTTGGTAAAAGTTGAGCTTGTGCAAAGATGGTCCAGCCCTTCTGTTAAACACACTTCTGACGCCACAAAATGTGAATATCTGCGTTTACTGTGAAGTTGCAGTTGATCCGGAGCTCATTTGTATTTCTTTATGATGCCATGATGGGAAAGAGCTCATATATAGGCTATGCTTTATGATGCTATGATAGATAAGGACGTCTTCTTCATTCTTGAGGAACAGCAGAGCGTCCGAGCAAGTTCGCATGTCTCTGTTTCAACATACAAATGACTCAATGCTCTTCTTCCTGTGTACATTTTAGCAACAGGAAAGACGTGAAGCGTGTGTGTTTTACACAAGCCAGCATAGAAAGACCTGTACTGTTTGTGCCAGACGAACGATCATGGGTATCGAGCTTCAGTCGGAGAACGTTTCTCTGGAGCTTCAGTTACTGGGTAACAAGTCTGTTGGTCAACATTTAAACCAGGAAGAATCCCATAATCATAAACACACACTCACATTGGCCTTGTGTTTCAGGAAAGGAAGGCGCTGACCTCATTTTAGCACTTAATTAGCCGGTTTTGGTGGATTGTGCACATAATTTGAAATGTTTCCTGAAAGATAAGCTGACTCACACCTGTAGCGAACTGAGGGCATACCGACACTTTGATTGTTTATATATAAAGCTATAATTTCTGTACACTCGCCCACACCTTAACCCTGAACCTGTTCTGCGTGTTAAAATAAAATAAAAACCTCGACTTTCAAATTAGACATTCGATAGAGTTGTTTTAAAGTTGGCGTGAAATGAATTTCATCATATTTTCGAAATGGATGTTATTGATCTAATTGAAATATTCTTCTATGAGTACATGTTTATTAATCTCCATTTTTGATCAAAATATCATTACGATTTTCCTGTGAAACGACATACTTCACTTCGCCATTCGTTTAGTTCACTTAAGCCCCGCCCCTTTCTTCAAACCCACTGCAGACTCGCATTCAGACCCGCCTCCATTTATGAATGCCCCGCCCACATCTCACGATCCAATCAACAACCTCCGTTTAGAACCAAGTCTCCGCCCCACATTCTTTCCTTTCCAATGATCAGTTTAACTGAGATGTGCGTTGCGACAATGCGGAAGATCTGTTTCATCATGACTTTAAGTTAAAGGTGCAGTGTGGGATTTTTAGCGGCATCTAGTGGTGAATCCTGCAAATTGCAAACAGCAAGTCACTCGCGGCCTATCCCTCGGTTTTCAAACTCGAATGAGAAGCTACGGTGGCCGACGTAAGACAAAATATGTCGTCGTCTGAGTCTGAGTCAGCAGCAGAGAGTAGTAAGTCAAGCAATGAGGTTTCTTTAGCGCTGTTTGTTCGCTTTCGGCTACGGTAGAAACATACCTTCAGACCTTCATAGAAGGGGATTCCCGCGTCTATGTAGATATAAATGTCTCATTCTAAGGTAATAAAAACATAACGGTTCATTAAGTAAGGTCTTTATACACCACTGAAAACATAGTTATGGATTTTATATTGCATTTCTGTCAATAGATCCTCAGAAATATTACACAATGCACCTTACCTAATATAATTATAGTAATCAGCTGATTGTCTCACGAACGTAACCAGCACATTCTCCCCACACAGCAAACCCATAATACAGCGAGGGAGAAGAACCACATGAAACTATGCAACTATATATTTTTTCTAACAGGGTAGTAAAAGTTTAGCTGGCTAATATGAGCTGTTACTGTGGCTGAGCTGGTTAAAGCGTAAAGCCTTGTTTAAACTCGACGCGTCCGCATGAGCCCAAAGGTGCAAAAATGACGTGATTGTGACATCGCGCGCGCCTCCGCATCCCCTAGACACACTTACTACACACAATAGGCTTTTTTTCTCTGATTTTGGAAACTCTAAGCGATCGACTTAAAATGCTTCCAAGATCGACGGGTTGGTGATTCCTGTAACTGTTTTACGGTCAATGACAAGAGTAGCCTACTAATCAGCTGTCTCACGAACTTAACCAGCACATTTATCCCCACATAGCAAAGCCATAACACAGCGAGGGAGAAGAATTAAGTTACATGAAACAATCCAACTACATATTTACACCACTGACAGGGGAAAGTCACTACTCACGGTGTTTATGACTAGCTTCTTCTAGCTTCCTGCGGCTTCTCTTTCAATGTAGTGACGAAACGCGCTCTGTAACGCTGTGTGTTCGCGTTCGGCTACGGTAGAAACATGACGTCACAATATGGCGACCTTCATAGAAGGGGATTCCCGCGCCTATGTAGATATAAATGCCTCATTCTAAGGTAATAAAAACATTACCGTTTATTAAGTAAGTTCTTTATACACCACTGAACACATAGTTATGGATGTCATATTGCATTTCTGTTAATAAATACTCAAAATTTTTACACATTGCACCTTTAATTATATATATTAACTACAGACTAATAGAACAGAACATTTTTAATGAATCATTTTTGACCTCGAGGTTTGTCAGGTTTCACACACACATCTCAGGGAAATTATAGTTCACAGTTTTTTGCTATTTAAGTTCAGGTTTGTTGTTGTGTTCCACTCTGGATATGTGTGTGTGTGTGTGTGTGGTTTACTGTAAACCTCTGTAATGGTTCACACAATAAACACCACATGATAAAACCTCATATAAAATCTACAGCACACCCTTTTTTTTACGCAATGCTATAAAAGTCTCTTACAGGGATAATGTTCTCCGTCCTAAAGGCAAATAACCGATTGTGTGTGTGTGTGTGTGTGTGTGTTTAGTGTAACGTGATCCTGGATTGTACATAAAGAGGTTAAGAAACTGGTTGGTCTGACATGATGTGTGTGTTGTCATGAGAGATCACTGTGTGTGTGTGTGTGTCTTATGAGAGTTTGGGCTCAATGAGAGTTGAATAATACTTTAATTCATCAAGGACGCATTAAATTTATCAAAAGTGACAGTAAAGACATTTATAATGTTCTTTTCACATAAATGCGGTTCTTTTGAACTGTCTATTCATCAAAGAATTCTGAAAAATTAAATATCAGTTTCCACACAAATATGAAGCTGTTTTCGACATTGATAATAATAATCATAAATGTGTCTTGAGCATCAGATCCTCATATTAGAGTGATTTCTGAAGGATCATGTGACACTGAAGACTGGAGTAATGATGCTGAAAATACAGCTTTGATCACAGGAATAAATTACACGTCACTATATATTCACATAGAAAACAGCTAATTCACATTGCAATAATATTTCAGATTTTTACTGTATTTGTGATCAAATAAACGCAGCTTTGGTGAGCAGAAGAGACTAAACATGTAAGGAATGTGTGTCGTATTGGTGTTTCTCTGTTGTGGGTGAATGTGTGTATCCCGTGGCTCAGGAATCATGTGATCAGGAGCTTTGAAGAAAAAACTTTCCTGTATATTAGTTGTGACTTCCTCCACTCATTTACAGCATCGCTTGTACCCGTGTACATTAAGTTTATGAAGAAAGTTAATTTTTTACACCGTTCAGAGTTCTGGAGGAAATTACAAGAAACATTTAAGATCAAAGATTAATGGCAATGGCAATTTATTTATATAGCACAATTAAAAACAACCCACATTGTCATAACAACAATACAACACAGTACAAATGCAAATAAAATAAGTGCTTCAACAGTTTAAAGAGATTCGGATCAGATCCTTTTTTTTCTGTCTTGTGTCAACGATTTGAACGTTGCATTACGTTTAGAATCGGGATTAAAGTCAACATGAAACAGACGCTGGTCTTTTCTTCCCTATTGTGACGTATATCCGAGTGAAACACTTCTGGAACAAGAACAAATGTGGGCGGGGCTTGATTTTGTCTGTGTGGAATTGATTGGATGGTTGTGGTTTGCTATTGGTGGATCTCATGTGAGTGACAGGTTATAGCCCCGCCCACATCATCAGAGAAGAGATGCCGCGTCCCAATTCACATACTATCTGTCCGAAATATGAATTAGTGTGTCCCAAATCGTAGTGTAAACGCATTAAACAAGCAGCTCTTGTAAATGATCACAGATGTGGATTAATATACAGAAATAAACACTCGTATCCACACTGCAAAAAATGTTTAAATTGGATTATTGGAGTGTTTTATATCAACTTCCCGTTTCTTTGCAAATATTTGTGAAATTTACAAACAAATTCTGTTGGAAAGTAAATCCTGCACCAGATGTTCCCCAGTGTGCCGTGTGTGTGTGTGTGTGTGTGTGTGTGTGTGTGTGTGTGTGTGTGTGTGTGTGCGAGCGAGCGTGCGTGCGTGCGTGTGCGAGTGAGTGAGTGAGTGAGTGAGTGAGTGAGTGAGTGAGTGAGTGAGCGTGTGAGTGTGTGTGTGTGTGTGTGTGTGTGTGTGTGTGTGTGTGTGAGTGTGTGTGAGTGTGTGTGTGTGTGTGTGTGTGTGTGTGTGTGTGTGTGAGTGTGTGTGAGTGTGTGTGTGTGTGTGTGTGTGTGTGCGAGCGAGCGTGCGTGCGTGCGTGTGCGAGTGAGTGAGTGAGTGAGTGAGTGAGTGAGCGAGTGAGCGAGTGTGTGTGTGAGTGTGTGTGAGTGTGTGTGAGTGTGTGTGAGTGTGTGTGTGTGTGTGTGTTTGTGTGTGTGTGTGTGTCACTCTCTCATGATACATGATCCGCTTCCAGAAGATCCTGATCTGCAGGTTTCAGCAGAGGACGAGCACAGAAATGCTGACTGTAGTTCGACTCCATCTTTGAATTCAAATGATATTCAAATTCTCTGTCTCGTTTATATATGGTGTGAAGGGTAGAAAAGCTTCAGCATTAGTACTGTGTGTGTGTGTGTGTGTCGTGAAACTAACATGAAACACTGCACTGCAGCTGCCAGGCCACAAACCCTCACAGATGACACACACACACACACACACTCGCACTCTCTCTCACACACACACACACACACACACTCGCACTCTCTCTCACACACACACACACACACACACACACACACACACACACACACACACACACACACACACACTCGCACTCTCTCTCACACACACACACACACACACACACTCGCACTCACTCTCACACATTCACTCACTTACTCTCTCTCACACACACACACACACACACACACACACACACACACACACTCACTCAGTGATGCGGGTCGATCACATGACACTCTGTCTGATGGAATGCACAAATGAACTTGTCACACAGCCGGATGCTAAAGATGATTAAAAGTGGTGTTAAATAGGTTCAGCACAGATAATCTATTCTACACTCTGCCTTGTACATCCACTGAAACAGGCTTTATTTGCCTGAAGGTGTACATTTTAATGAGTGTATTATTGATGTTACTTGTCCAGCACTTTGGCTTGAACTCGTGTTGATTTGAACTGGAGTGTGTGAATGACTGACGCAACACTGGTGTTTCAATGAGAGGAAGCCGAACACTTCTCTTTCACTAGTGCTCTTCTTTTCATTTGTAGTTCCTACTGTATGAAAACAAAACAAAGCACACATAAATATGACAGATCCCGGCCTGAAGAGATCCACCATGAGTCTAACACATTCGATCTGTCTTTCAGGAGCCCCGGTCCAGTACGACGGCACGTTCAGCGGCCCCATCCACAACAGGTCTCAGCTCATCTACAGCACACACACACACTCCTGAAGAGCCCGTTTCTAAAGGCATAATCAGAGCTCATCTACAGCACACACACACACACACACACACACACACACACACACACACACTTGAAGAGCCTGTTTCTAAAGCCATAATCAGAGCTCATCTACAGCACACACACACACACACACACACTTGAAGAGCCTGTTTCGGAAGGCATAATCAGAGGTTTTACATTGTGACGTTCGTTTTCATGACGATGGAATTTCAATTATTCTGGAATGATTCTATATAATAATTCTCTTTGTTTTGTTTTTTTACTTCTATATTTTCTTGTAATAAATTAGGAAGTGGATAAATGCAGAAACATTTTGTTATTATTTACTTTTATCATTTAAAAATAAATAAATTAGGCTACAAACAAATACAGATTAATTACATTTGTAATTATTTTATATTTATTATACTTCATATTTATTAATCTATATTTTACTTGTGTGTGTACTGTGTATATATATATATATATTAGAATAAATTGGGCAACAAACAAACACAGTATAATTATTCTATATTACATTTTTATTAGATTTTTAAAAACTTTTAATAATTACATTTTGTATAAATAGAATAATTGCATTTTGTAGTCTATATTAATAATTTTTTATAATTACGTTTTGTATTTATTATATATTTATAATAATTCTCATTAGATTTTTTTTTACATTAAAACTAATATACATTATTATTTTTATCATACAATAATACAGTAATGATCATTTAATGTGTAATTGTCATGAAAATCACGCCAACAATGCAAAAAAAAAAAAAATCTCAATGAAATTCTACACATAATAATGTTCTCCATGCTCCATATGTTCAGTCTGTCATGTGTTGTGTGTGTTGTGTGTGTGCAGGAGCTGTACTGACATCATATGCTGCGCTCTGTTCATGCTGGTCATCGTCGGCTACATGGTGGTGGGCATTCTGGGTAAGTTCCTGTGTCTGTGTGTGTGAACGCTGACGGAGTCGCTGTGGATTGACGCCATGTTTACTTTGACATGAAAGCAATATGGAAATTGTCGTCTGTATGTAAATGCTGGAGAGTGCAGGGGGTTATGGGTAACACACGAGATCATTTCTGCAGACTGAGAGTAGATGCAAGGCACACGTTTATTAAGCTCTCTATATACAATGATTATAATTGGTGTAGACAACAAACAAAAAAAGTTAAAAGCAAATGTAAAACATCATTTTTAATATCATTTTAAATTCGAATAAAATTTTGAATTTTTTTAAAAGAATGCAAAATTGCAGTTTGAATTTGAATGTTAGGAAGTGACCTTTAGTTGGCCAGTGTGTGTGGAAGAACACTTCTTTCCCAGAATGCATTCTTAGAACTGCGGTTCAACTTCCTGTTTGTTGTGGCCGCTTCAATTCAAAATCAGACTCACGAATCTCATGAAAGGAACCAATTCTTTAGTTTCGAATTTTGCACTAGATAAAATATAAACATATTTTTTTTTTTTTTTTTTTTTTAATTAATTTTTATTTAAATTTTTTTGTTTGTTTGTTTTATTTGTTTGTTTTTATTTTTTTAAGATTTTATTTTATTTTAGATTTTATTTTATTTTCTTTTTTCTTTTCTTTTATTTCTTTATTTAATTAATTTTTATTTAATCTTTTTGTTTGTTTGTTTTATTTTTTTAAGATTTTATTTTATTTTAGATTTTATTCTATTTTATGTTTTGTTTTGTATTTTGTATTTTATTTTATTTATTTACAAAACACATTAA
>JARWKJ010000015.1:39076879-39079379 GCA_029959095.1 Rhinichthys osculus | reverse complement strand
ATATGTCAAATTTTTTATTTTATTTTAATTTATTCTAGTACATTTAAACTAAATGTATATTAGAATATATATAATTTCATTTCAGTTCAAATTTATTTTTATTTCAAGAAAACCTGTTTTTATTTTTTAGACTATAACCCTTATACAGTACCGGTATATATATATATATACACACACAAATACCTAGTACATATGTATAAAATTGAATTATTATTATTATTTATTTTTACAGTTTATATTGTGCAAGTATGATTTATGTAATTCATGTATAAATTGTTATAGAATTATACATTTTTACATGTAATTACATGCAGAATTAATTCATTATTTCAATCTCCTTTATTCATTCACTTGTCAGCAAGAGTCACACTCTCATTCTTGTTGCAATTTAAAGTATTTTGCGTGGCATTGTTTGGTGTGTGTGTAGGCTTGTGTGTGATGTAAGTCTCTCTCTCCGTGTGTGTGTGTGTGTGTGTGTGTCAGGGGTCTGGTGATTGCGATGGTGGTCAGTGTCCTGTTCCTCCTGCTGTTGCGCTTCACCGCACCCGTCCTGATCTGGATCCTCATCGTCGGCGTTCTGGCGGTCGGAGCCTTCGGTAAATTATAATAATAAACTTGTTACATTGTGTTCTAAACAACTATGACATCATCAAGTGATGACTCTCATATCTGACGTGTTCGTCTGAGCCTTTGTCCAGATATGCAGATATGAGAAACAATGCATATGAAGTCTCACGGGCACACAATGCTGCTACATCCACTGTGATGTTCAATCATGACAAGGTTGCACATGATTTAACTGAAGATTAACGAAGGGTTAATGAGTAATGTCAGTCAGGGACCGGGTGAGACGTGCTGATATAAGCACTGTGGGCCGGTTAAAGTAGCGTATGATATTTTTGAGGCTGATATTAATAAAGCATGTGGTAATGATGGTGTGATCCTCCGTCAGGTATCTGGTACTGTTATAATGAGTACATGTCTCTGGCCGGCTCCAGCACCACCTTCAATAACGTGGGCTTCACCACCAATGTGAAGGTGTATCTGCAGGTGCGGGACACCTGGCTGGCCTTCTGTGAGTCTTTACACACTTCTACACACTTCTACACATGCTTTTACACAAACAAGAGAAATCAAAGCAATGATGGTTTCATAAATGTAAGTGAAATACTGTAACTTCATCTCTGTTTAATTTCTCTTTTCATTTTAATGTGCTTCTTTCACACGATAACTTTTTATTTAAATTTAATTTACACTACATTAAATTTAAATGAAATTAGAATTTAATTGAAATAGAATTTAAATACTGTAACTTCATCTCTCAGCTCAATTTCTCTTTTCATTTTAATGTGCTTCTTTCACACGATAACTTTTTTTAAAATTTAATTTACACTACATTAAATTTAAATGAAATTAAAATTGAATTGAAATAGAATTGAAATACTGGAAATTCATCTCTCAGCTCAATTTCTCTTTTCATTTTAATGTGCTTCTTTCACACGATAACTTTTTTTTAAATTTAATTTACACTACATTAAATTTAAATGAAATTAAAATTGAATTGAAATAGAATTGAAATACTGGAAATTCATCTCTCAGCTCAATTTCTCTTTTCATTTTAATGTGCTTCTTTCACACGATAACTTTTTTTTAAATTTAATTTACACTACATTAAATTTAAATGAAATTAAAATTGAATTGAAATAGAATTTAAATACTGGAAATTCATCTCTCAGCTCAATTTCTCTTTTCATTTTAATGTGCTTCTTTCACACGATAACTTTTTTTAACATTTAATTCACACTACATTAAATTTAAATGAAATTAGAATTTAATTGAAATAGAATTTAAATACTGGAAATTCATCTCTCAGCTCAATTTCTCTTTTCATTTTAATGTGCTTCTTTCACACGATAACTTTTTTAAAATTTAATTTACACTACATTAAATTTAAATGAAATCAGAATTTAATTAAAATAGAATTGAAATACTGGAAATTCAACTCTCAGCTCAATGTCTCTTTTCATTTTAATGTGCTTCTTTCACAAGATAACTTTTTTTTTATTTAATTTACACTACATTAAATTTAAATGAAATCAGAATTTAATTGAAATAGAATTGAAATACTGGAAATTCATCTCTCAGCTCAATTTCTCTTTTCATTTAATGTGCTTCTTTCACATGACAGCTTTTAAATTTAATTTATTCTACATTAAATTAAAATGAAATGGAATTTAGTCTAAATATAATTTAAATACTGTAACTTCATCTCTCAGCTCAATTTCTCTTTTAATTTTAATGTGCTTCTTTCACACAATAACTTTTTTACATTTAATTTATACTACATTAAATTAATATTAAATAGAATTTAGTCTAAATATAATTTACAATCTGGAACGTCAATCTCAGTTCAATTTCTCTTTTAATTTTAATTTGGTTCTTTTGCATGATATTTTATTTTTTATTTATTTATACTACATTAAATTCAAATTAAATTGAA
>JARWKJ010000015.1:39064379-39066879 GCA_029959095.1 Rhinichthys osculus | reverse complement strand
CTGACGTTATGATGTCATCAAATTTGCATACTGAATTCTGATTGGTCTTGCATGTATTTAATATGGAATGAATATCTCTCTAAACTTTTTCAGCCCGAAAACCAAAAGAAAGAAATAAGAAATTAAATTTTGCTTATTGGTCCTAAAATAGGCTTTATTTTCTTTAACTTTTTTTGAATTGCGACATTATTTGATGATTTGTCCTGTTCTCTTTCTCAAGGAATCAACAGTTTATTTGATGTCGTGCATTTAATGAATTTTGTTGATTTAAGCAAAATCTTTGCATTACAGTATTTTTTTTACTTTACAAAAAGTAAAACATATGCATGTAAAATAGCCTGAATTTTTATGCAAAATGTGTTTTTGCTAAAAATCGAAAAACAATTTATTTAAAACTACTTTCAGGAAAAATAAAAATATAGTTTTATCCATTTTTTTTATTTAAATAAGTCAATTATGACAAAAAAGCATATAGTCTAATATATGACATTATAAATCATGACTTTTTTAAAGTCATGAATGTTTTTTGTCAATTTCAATTTAGTATGACTTTTTGACTGTCAGTTTTGACTAAATACGCAATGTCATAATATTGACAAAGTATACAATAATCATGTCATGATTTTGACTTTTTAAATCCCTTTTTTTCACTCAATTCAAGTCACAAGTTGAAATGTACATACTAATTCGAAATAAGTCAAAATAACATAATTTTGACTTGGTATGTCATAGTTTAGACTCATAATTATGACTTTTTAAGTCAAAAAGTCAAAATTATGACAAGTTGAGATTCACATATTAAGTCAACATTTACATGAAACGGTAAAATTATCACATACCAAGTCATAATTTTGGCTTATATCTTAATTATGACACAAGTCAAAATTGACGTAGGAAGTCATAATAACAACAAAAAGCCAAAATTATGACAAAAATGTACTTTGATTTTGTAATCAGCTGTAAAGTGAAATGTCTTAAGTGACGTGTGTGTGTGTGCTGACAGACGGTGGTGTTCGGGGCGTATCTGATCGCTCACGGCTTCTTCAGTGTGTATAACATGGGTGTGGACACACTCTTCCTGTGTTTCTGTGAGTGACTCCTCTACAAGATACCTGTCGTTTCACAGCTCATGTCACCATGATAACAGTGTGTGTGTGTATGTGTGTGTGTGTTCAGTGGAGGATCTGGAACGCAACGACGGCAGTGCAGAGAAACCCTACTTCATGTCCAAGAACCTGATGAAGATCCTCAACAAGAAGAACAAGCAGCCCAAGACATGATGAAGATGAAGGTCTCAGTCTTCATCCTCACGCACCGTCACTTTCAAGATCCCAGACACTTTTAAACATCGTTATTCCCCATTTACATTTTATTTTTAGATGTTATCGAGACTCAACATCGTTCATTTAACTGATTTTACTGAAGAAGTGCCTGTGAATGTGTGTGAGTTTATTTTTCTGCTCGACACACTTTGTTCAAGAAACCAAACTGAGGATCTTTCAGTGCATTTTAAGACGTCTGTGAGCCAAAGCCTTTATTATTAGCCTTTTATTCGGTGTTTTTTAGTAAGATATGCACAGTGAAACTATATTGCACGTATAATTGAATGTTTTAACTAACAAAAAGTTCTTCCAAAACGACTGTACTGTTTTTAAAGCCACATTTTTTTACTTTGTAATAGAAAATAAAATACAAAGTCTAATATAAGAAACTCCATACGCATGAAGGAAAGAAAGCCTTAGTTTTGAATGTTTTATAGTTACAGTAGTTCATGCTCATTTCACACTGTTTTTTTATATGATTTTTATTTTGGTTGTGTTTGATTTAGTGTAAACTGGAAATAAACTGAATATTTATTTAAACATATATATATAGATAAATCTAATAAAAATGTTGCATATTATCAGCTTATTTTCTTTTATATATTTGCCATCAGTTTCATGTATATTATATAAAGCACTTAAATACATATAACACACATCCATAAACACACACTTATAATATATAATCTACTTTACTATAAAAAATAACCACACCAGTTGTATTAAATGTTTATTTATCAAGTGCCCACACCCACTTTAGTTTCTGGCCCATATGCACAATAATTATATGCAATTTAGCTACCAAAAGACTTTTATGGCAGAAAAGGCTTGTTACAAACATAATTAACCAGTGATATGCAAAAAGGAAAGACAAACAAGAGCAATTTTAACTAAAGTCACCCAAAATCATCCAGTAAGAATCAACGGATTCTGACCGTAAACCCCACCCACTTTTACTGCCGAGCAGCCAATCAACACGACCTGCACTGTGTGACATCATAAGTGGGCGTGGCCAGTCTTTAGACAAGAAGTTTAAACCGGCCAATCACTGCAGCGAGAGGAAATAAACAATCTTTTTCACAGGATGTTTGTTACACTGACAAAACAGTTAAAACCAACAGGATTACAAACCATCACCTCTCGGCTGTCAATCAACGTCACAGCCAATGACAGAGAGA
>JARWKJ010000015.1:39021879-39059379 GCA_029959095.1 Rhinichthys osculus | reverse complement strand
TTTAAGTTGAATTACTGAAATAAATTAACTTTTGCACGATATTCAAATTTTTCCAGTTTCACCTGTAAAGCATTTGTTTGAAATATAACATTTTGTAACATTATAAATAGATTTTCCGTAACATTTGATCAATTTAATGCGACCTTGATGAATAAAAGTATTACTCAAGTAAAAATATAGATATATAAAATAAGATGACTGACTGTACATTATTCATTAATTATTAAACAGTTTCTACTGTACATTATAAACTTTTATTATCTAATTATGTGTAAGCATGTAATCCCACTCACTCAGTATGAACAGATATAATACACTGTATAATGTCTATCGTCATATTAGTTATCTGCAATACTGTAACAAGTGTTTGATGCTTTCTGTGAAGCTCATGCTTTCAACGTCTGTGTCATTTTACTCTAGTGAATCACACAACATCATAGTGTGCACTACAAATGACACACACACACACACACACTCACCTGATGAAGACAAGGCCAACTGCACGAGACGACAAACCAGGAGAGACAGACAGAGAGAGAAGTCAAAGATTAGTTAATACATTTATGTTATTTTAATAGCCAATAGTATTCCTGTAGCTCAAACAGTAAAGCATGATGCTAGCAACACAAGGTCATGGGTTCGATTCCCAGGGAATGCATTAACCAATCAAATGCAATCAATGCATGTCGCTTCAGATAAAAGGCATTCATGTAAAATCTTATAGTTGTAATGTAATCTGTGCTACAGAAAATTATAGTCGTTATATCTGTCTGCATATTTTCCCTATTTCTCAAAATTTATTTGGCATGAAAATTAAAAGCTACAATAATCTGTGAATATAAAATATGGTGAATCTCATGAAACCTGTTGATAACGCGTCTGGGTAATATTTCACCCTTAAAAATCACGAGAAACAAAAGGCATAATAAGATCATCACATGAATTTTTTAGAACTATTAATATTTCATTAACCGTGATAATGTTTCTATGAAAATCAAGATTTTCTATTATTATTACAGTAATGTAAAAAATATTGAAATATCACAGTAAAAAAAGAGAATTATAGTCATGAGATTGGGGAATAAATGTTTTCAATTGTCATGAAAACAATTTCAAAGTGCAGATTCATTGAAATAATTTTACAACTATTTTATGTATTATATTTTATGAAATATGCCATGACACTAGAGCATAATATAGTCCGGTGCCGGAAGTAAAAACTCATTCTTTTTCTCCATTTTGAACGATAACTTATAAAACTTTAAAGTCAAACCTACTGTGAGCTACGAGGTTGTTAATTGATGCTATTTGCTTCTGCTGAAGCTTTATTTAAAACAATTGTGTTTAACAATGGAGTTCCTGGTGAAAAACTACATTACCCATGATGACCCAGAAAATTCCACCAATCAGAGAGTTAAGAGATCTCTTTAGCTCCTCCCACTCCCATGAAGCACGGCGAACATTCATCTCTACACTCTCAAAATACTTAAAAAGACATGAATATTTTACAATAAACTTAAAATATCTTGTTTTTATACATATATAATCAACATTTGTAAATGAGTAGTTTTATATTTCTCCATCGCAATGCTTCATGGGATTGTAGTTCTTTCCCTCAGTAAAGCCATTAAGTTCACAGTCTTTGTATTTTTGTCAGATTTTCAAGTATTTTTGGCTTCAAATCAGTTTGTGGTGTTATGATTCTCCTCGTATCTGCTTATAATGCTTTAACAAAGGCTATTTTAAACTCCCCGTGGGAGAAATGAATGGAAAAAATACTTCTGATGGGTTTGTTGCCTAAATATTGAATAACTAAGAGATGTTTGTCATGCACACAATCATAAACACAATCCACAACATCTGCAAATCTACAAAACAAACATGATGAATGAAGGGTCGCACACACAGGGGTCAGTGTTACGTGTGCATCTATTCTTACTCCTCCTCAATCCTCCTGTGGAGTCTAATCTCTCATTAACCTGATAATCTCACGCGAACGGCACTAAACGCACATGAAGATCTGGTCCGAGCGAAGCTACAGTCACACATGAACACGAGTCCAGCAGAAAACAACATGCTTTAATCACATTAACTCATCAAGCCTTTGCATGAGCGAGTGAGGAACACAGTCATGTTTGTTTGTTCTGATTTCTATCTGTCGTTTATTACTGAAAGAGAGAGAAACTTCCCTGGCTGAAACACACTAAAAGTTACTTAAAGTTTCATATTTAATACATGAATATCTAAGGCCTGTAAATTATCTTATCTTTGCCGTCGCACACAATCTCTCACTCCTTCTGTCTCTGATTGAGTTTAGACTTTATTATCCAGGAAAAGTCTTGTAATATAAGTGTACAAACGCCCTTCAGCTCGAGCTTCACGAGTCTTTCTGTGTCAAATCTGCTCTGATTTTATCAAGGAAACGCAAGAATAACTTTGATATTGTTAGTAATATTTCAGCTGGACTGAAGGAGGTTTACTTGTTTATCCATCATCATTTATTATCAAAATTATGAGTATCAAATATGATCATCAGGCGTTTGAGGATGGTTTATTAGTTCATCTCTCAATCATCATTGTATTGCATTGCATTATGTTTAAAACCTACAGAGCTTTTATCATAAAAATAAGCATTTCATCTTCAGACATTATTGGCAGATATTGATATTAATCTGCATTTTATGTTGTGTTTTGTCCATTTAAACATCAACATCTGCAAAAATGGCATATTTTTGCTCCATATTCTCACTATATCAGACTATATGAGGAGTAAAAGCCTGATAAACACGCATACTTTATTTAGATGTCATCAAAAGATTCAATAAACTGTCCCTTTTAAAAAATTTATTCATTAATTCATTTGTCTGACTATTATGTCATATGTCAGGCATTACAATGTTATAAGCTCTCAGATGAATGTGTCATGAGGAGCTTCACACAGCAATACACACTTAAACACGCTGAAAAATCACCCTGTCAATCAAAACAAAAGAGTGACCAGTTCTGCACCAAATCACCACAGAAGAACAAGAAATAATGTGATTTTACTACTGCAAAATCATAGCATAATAACGCAGGTGCTCATTCTGAATATTTCAGTCATACTGACTTCATGTTTACCACAATTTTACTATAATAACAACAACTGCAGTAACTATGTCCTTACTGTGGTGTTACCACGGTTCAGTATTACTATGGTACTGTACTGTACACCATGGTATTTAAATGATGTTGTAATGTACTTTAAAGAAAATTCAGTGTATCTCGTGTATAAGTCTATGTCAGTGAAGGAAGATAAACCGTTACTACATGACAACAGTAACTGAAGTAGGCATTGATAATAACCATGGTGAATTAATGAGAACATATTCTTCCCTGTCAACATGTCAGACTGTCAATCATTCACTGTTGTTCTTTGACATGTTGTGTTGCTGCAGTTTTACGTGAGTAAATAACAATAACAGGTATTATCAGTACAAGTAGGTTTGGTTGCTATGGTAAAGGGTCTCGCTGTCAATCATTTCCTCACTGTCATGCTGTGTGTGTGTTGTTTAGGCTCCTACTGTTATGATATTGATGGTGATCGATTATCGATCAGCTGTACCAGAACAGGTGTCCGCAGAGGCTGATGACCGCGTCTCGGGCGGTGTCCAGGCAGATGTTACACTCGAAAGTGGCTCGATCTCTGTCCCGCTCGCCTTCCGCGCTTCCTCCGGGCCCTGCGCCGCCTCCGCTGCCCGGGACACCCGCTCCTCTGGCGGTCGCGCCGTCACTCGAGCTCCGCTGCTGCTCTGCGGCCTCCATCCTCTCGCGCTCTCACTCACTGCGCTTACACTCCTGTTTCTCGCTCTCGCGCGGACGTGACGATGCCAGTCACAAGCCCCTCCCACTCCGCTACAGCACTTCCGCTTACGCGACATAGGTGTTTGTTTTTCTTTCTTTAAAAAAATAAAATTTCAAGAAAAATGACCATGGTGCAAACACACATCTTTTAGAAATCTAGAACATTTCCATCAAAATTACATCATATTAAACAAGTTCAATCATTACTGCACAGTGTAACATTCCCATTACAAAATTTGGAAAGAACGAAACAAGAAAGGAAAAGAGAAAAGAAAATGAGTGCGTGTTCAAAGTTACTATCGTCGTTGGTGTTGTTGAGTAAACACGTGATCATTATAATAGTTTAACGTATGTAGCCTATTAAAATTGTTTTTGTTTTTCTTCTGATTTGTAGCCTAGCATAACCTAGCATAACCTCAAAACTATAGACGGCCTAAAAGCCACAAACCTTTAATGCAGGGTTCTGTAATCCCAGTTTACAGGAAACGTTCTCCCAAAGTTACGAACAAACGTTCTGTCAGTAATGTTAACATTGGTTCAAAATGATCTAATAATGTTCTTAAAACATTAGCACAAATATCGTTAATGGAACTTTTTCCCTGAAATGTCAACGGTTTAGTTGACATCGTCAACTAAATTTTTAAATGTTATACTAGTTTCAGGGAACATTTAAAACAACATTCCCATCATGTTTGAAAAATGTAATGTTCACTTAGCGTTTGAATTACTAAGAAAAACATCGTTTTAAACTGAACGTTTAGAGAACATTCAGAAATAAAATCTTCGTTACTTCGTGGGAAAGTTAGCAGAACGATCTTGAAAGATATTTTTATGTTATTTTATGTTAGTTCAGATCCAGAACTTAATATGCTGCCCTCTCCTGGTTACAATTCAGAATCAATATGTGCCTTTATAAGAGAAGAAACAAAGAACAAACACAAACCTTTTCAGTTTGAACTACTGGATTTATGAGTTTTCTTCACTTTCATCATTCTAATTTTCCTCAACATATCAAGAGTTTGCCATTTTCACCATGAAGGATGGACGTTAAAGGTCAGCTTGAATATAATGTTTTAATCTCAATTTTAGATTATAATATATATATATATATATATATATATATATATATATATATATATATATATATATATATATATATATATATATTTTACAAGAGTTGCAGATGCTGAAAGAAAATGTATTAACATTTCAGTCTCCTACAGGGATCTGAGCCAGAGGTCGAGTGTAACACTGTGAATGCGGATACTGTAAACATTAAAGCTGTCATTGACTGGACACAGATCACAAGCACAGATGTTTAAGGATGACAGGTGAGTATTTGCTGATTATTAGGGTCAGGGAATGTCTGTTTTTTCAGAAAACATAACTTGATTTTAGAGATATTTAGACGCTGCAGAAAATGAGAAAGGAACTGAATACGAGTAGAACTCAGTTTTGGTGCGTAATATCATTTATAAACTTTGTAATGCATCTAATATTTAGAAAATAAACTAACACATTCATGTCACAAATTACCTCTTAAAATCAATGATTTTATGCACCAGTTCATTTGATTTCAAAAGGTTAATTTACACATTTCTAATACAAATATAGACAATGACTGTCATGAGTTTATAAAAGTCCTCCAGATGGAGTTCACTGGGATTTTCATGCAAGTAAAATAATAAAAGTGAATCATGTAAATAAATGTAACGTCATTTTGCTGGTTCATTGAGGATGTGCTCAAATGTCCATACGGTTGATCTGATGTTTGACCTCTTGTAAACGCTGTGATAAACCTCATATTAACGGCCACGGGTTTATAATTCAACATGAATAAATGACTGTGATGTTCAGATGTTCTTTTGGCTTTGATGATGAAGTAAAGCTCTAGATCTGATTCTTCAAAACAACCTCAACATCCTTGATCTTCTAACTGGAGTCATCGCTGTCCTTTCTGTCTTGAGCTGAAGAAAACAACAGAAGATTTCATTTGAACTGACAGTTAAAACCGGAGAACTTGTGATTCTGGTTCTAAAAACACCTAAATTAAATTGCAAACATTTCAAGTTCAAATGGATGAATATCTTGTTTATCTTTAGTTGAAATGAACTGAAACATTACTGAGGTTTGGCAGTGAAATGTCCTTGGATCTGCAGCGTCCTGAAACACAGAATAACAGCATTATAATCTTTGTATTATATATAATAATACAAATAAATATATATATATATAATAATAATATTTTTGACATAGCAATAACATGTCATTTAAAGGAGAATGAATGAGAGACTATTAACATTACTTGGCAGTGGTAACAGCAGTGCATTCTGGGTAACAGTGTTCTGATCTGCGTCTTCTCGCTCCATGGCTGAAAAAAAAAAGCACATCCAGTGTCTGTCTGACTAAAAATAAAATCTATTAAACCCATCTTAACTCACCAAAGTTAGGCAGAGAGATGTTTTTGGAGCCCATCGCACCTGTAAAAGTCATGAAGGACACGTTGAGTGAGTGAGAAGAAGAATCAGCGTCAGATAAGAGATGATTCAGATGTTCTGACCTCGAGCTGCTGGAGTCGCTTCAGTTTCACAGAGACTCTGAGTGTCATGAAGCTCCTCAGCTGAAAGAGAACGAGAGGAACCATTACTGAAACAGGCCTGAGAAACTGTGTGTGTGTGTGTGTGTGTGTGTTACTGTGAACCTCCTCAGCTGAAAGAGAACGAGAGGAACCATTACTGACACAGGCCTGAGAAACTGTGTGTGTGTGTGTGAGTGAGAGAGAGAGAGAGAGAGAGAGAGAGAGAGAGAGAGTGAGAGAGAGAGAGAGAGAGAGAGAGAGAGAGAGAGAGAGAGAGAGAGTGTGTGTGTGTGTGTGTGTTCAGGACCTACTGTGAACCTCCTCAGCTGAAAGAGAACGAGAGGAACCATTACTGACACAGGCCTGAGAAACTGTGTGTGTGTGTGTGAGTGTGAGAGAGAGAGAGAGAGAGAGAGAGAGAGAGAGAGAGAGAGAGAGAGAGAGAGAGAGAGAGAGAGAGAGAGAGAGTGTGTGTGTGTGTGTGTGTGTGTGTGTGTGTGTGTGTGTGTGTTTTCAGGACCTACTGTGAACCTCCTCCACACTGGGATCTGTGGGGTTTTCTTCTTCTGAATCAGTGTTTAAAGCAGCTTCACATCTTTCTGGTCCTGATGGAGTTCAGAACGAATTCAATGATGGTTATTAAACATGTTCATGCATTTAGTCATCAGATGTACAGTCACAGTAACTTTTTATTTTATTTCTGGCTTTTAAACAATTCAGACTCACTTATTTCCACAAACATTTCACCAAACCATGGTTCCATTCTACACATTTCTAAGTCTCCACGTTGACCTAAAATAACGAATATTAACAGTCAGTTTCCTCATATCATCTCATGTCACTCCAGTTTATGATCAGAGTGATCTGTGTAAAGATTTCAGAAGATTTACTTTTGTACGAAGAATGCAGATCCTCTAAAGGAGAGAAAAAAACGTCAGCACTTCAGATGAAAGTACAGTAGAGAATTAATTATTATTTCAAAAATAATTATGATGTGTGTTCATAAATATGTCATCATCAGAATGATATGTAAAGATTTAATGACTGAAAAGTAGAAAGTATCTTGACTCAACAGCTTGTGCAATACATTTATTATTGGCACAGAATACTATTATATGACTGAATTCTATAATTGTTTTGAAATACTTTTTTCTTTCAGAAGAAGAACAGCACAGAAATACCTGAATTTATCAACCTGACAAATAGTTTCCTAAAATATACAAATGTTATATAATGTATGGACTCACTCACCTAATAAATATTCTTCATTATATTCATCCCCGTCTAAAAGATACAGAGAGGAGTGTTTAATGACACAGTTCTGTTCTCTGATTCACAACAAGACTGATTACATGAGTGTTGCAGAATGTATGAATATATTATTCGACTTTTAGAAGAGTCAGACTCACCGAATGGTCGGAATGATCGGGATCGTCGGAATGATGATAATCGTAATAATTTTGGTGGTTCTGGTAATTTTGGTGGTTCTGGTAATTTTGGTGGTTCTGGTAATTTTGGTGGTTCTGGTAATTTTGGTGGTAATTTTGGTGGTTCTGGTAATTTTGGTGGTAATTTTGGTGGTTCTGGTAATTTTGGTGATTCTGGTAATTTTGGTGGTTCTGGTAATTGTAGGCTTAAATTCTGATGATTATGGATAAAACCTGAAATTATAAATATTAACAGTCATTCTGGCCTTCTATTCACCCTATATAAAGGACTTACAGGAATAATACTCACTTCGACGTTTAACACATTTTCTGAGCAGATAAAAAACAAGAAGAATGATGGCAAGAACAACTAAAGCAACTATAAACCCAATGAGCACCGGCAGCAGGACATTCACTTCATCTGTCACAGAAAAACAGATTTAGTTCAGTTCTAAAGAAGCAAACGTAACAGTAATAATGAAGTTATCTTGTGAAACCTGTTAACTGATGAGTGATCCTGTTACCCCAGCTGATGACGAGCGGTTCAGTCCGAGTCTGGTGCTCCACCACACACTGATACTGGGATGTTTCAGACGGCAGGATCTCCAGGCTCTTCTTCAGCTGGAAGGATCGGTCAGCGTTCGGTCTGATTCCCTCTGAGTTCAGCTGATCATCAGGGAACGGCGTCTGATCGCGTCTGATCTCCATCTGCACATGTTTAGGGTAGAAGCCTGTGGCCAAACACACCAGCAGAGACGAGCCTGGAGATCCAGACGCTTTTACACGAGTGTGAACATCAGGAAGAGCTGCAGGACAGACAGATGAACATAATAAACCTGCATGAAAGAATGCATTCAAAATAATAACCCTAGAGTAAACTCTTATGTAAACTCACATTCCATGATGAACTTTCCCTCTCGTTGAAGTTCAGTGAATCTGGTTAATGTTTCCACACATCTCCTCTCCAGGCTGGAAACTGATTCTCTGTCCCAGATGATGTTATGGTCGAGGACTAAAGGCTTCCAGGGCATTGAGAGGTCAAAGGTCAAGGTCTGGCCATCATAGGCGTATTCATCAGTGCCTTGAAGAAACATTACTGAACCATTAGATTGATGTTCAACTGCACAGCCGTGCCTCCACTGAAGAACATGAACATCTGGAGAAACAGAAGATTAAGATCAGAAGATAGATTGTAATCTTTTTATTTATTATATAAATATTACAAGTAGAAGATTTAACTGTGAATTGTATTTGCATGTAAAAAGTACATTTTCTACAAAATTTACTGTCTCAAAATAAACTGTTATTGTTTTTTTATGTATATTTTAGTTAACTGCATGTAAAAATGACATAAAATCAACCAGTTTAAGAAAATATGAATAATATGCAGCCAATTTTGACTTTCACATCAGCATTAGTAAAAAAAAAAAAAAAATCTCATTTATGTTCATTTTTGCTGGAAATTCTCACATTACTTGACATAAGTTTACCCTAAACATAAACACAGTTACCCGTGTCTCGTGTGCTGTTCTCATTCCTCTCGTGTTCCATCAGTGTTTTAATGTTGATCTGAAGCCACTGTTGTTTATAATGCAGATCAGCACTTTCATTAAAGAGTCCCTCAGATTCATAACACAACTGAGATATGAAATCTGCTTTATTCTCACGGTTACACAAACTCATGTGTATGTCATCGAGTTCGACTGAGTTGTGGAACTCATACACTTCCCCAGAGATCAGAGGTTTAGATACAGCGCTGTGTGTGTAGTATAGAGAGTGACTTTCTGAAATAAGAAAGAAGAAAAAAAAACTTGTTCAAACAAGAAAATTGTCATGCATCGTTTGTTGCAGCAAATGTCCAAAGTTTAAGTTAACACTTTAAAATGAGGTTTCATTTTAGTTAACTAGTATCACAATCATGTCATGTTTAAGTTCTTGTTCTGTTTAGTTTCTAGTTCATGTTTTTTTTTTTTACTTCTGGTCTGTGTCTGTTGTGTAGAGTAAGTTCTGAACTTCCTGAATGTTTATTAAAGTTTACTTGTATATTTCATTCTGTGTCACGCATCTTTCTCTGTGGATTACACTACTCACACTAACCGAGACAATTACTAACATGAAATCATTTAAAATATGCTTTAAATTTAACTTTAGATTTAAATTGTACTAAAAAAAAAAAAAAAAAAATACTTCTGAAGAATTTAATGTTAATTTAAACATTATTAAAATCAAAAGTTGCATCTTTGTAGGACCAAACCTACAAAAACTAAAAATGAATAAATAAATAAATGTGGGAACATATATAATTATACATAAACAGGGAAATAAAAGTATAAATAGTCATTTATTTTTGTTTTGTTTTTACATTTATTCACGTATTTATTTATCCATTTTTAGTTTTTGTAGGTTTGGTCCTCCATATGCAACTGTTAATATTACTTAGCATATTATAAATAGTTATATTTTTACTTACAGAAACAAAGATGAATAAATACTGTAACGCATTAGCTAATATTGACTCTTTTATGTAATCTTTCTCTGTGGATTACACTACTCACACTAACCGAGACAATTACGAACATGAAATCATTTACATTAAAAGATGCTTTAAATTTAACTTTAGATTTAAATTTAAATTGTACTAAAAAAGTAAAAAAATAAAATACTTCTGAAGAATGTATTAATTGAAGTTAATGTTAATTTAAACATTATTAAAATCAAAAGTTGCATCTTTGGAGGACCAAACCTACAAAAAATAAAAATGAATAAATAAATAAATGTGGGAACATATATAATTATACATAAACAGGGAAATAAAGTATAAATAGTCATTTATTTTTGTTTTTTTTACATTTATTCACGTATTTATTTATTCATTTTTAGTTTTTGTTGGTTTGGTCCTCCATATGCAACTGTTAATATTACTTAGCATATTATAAATAGTTATATTTTTACTTACAGAAACAAAGATGAATAAATACTGTAACGCATTAGCTAATATTGACTCTTTTATGTAATCTTTCTCTGTGGATTACACTACTCACACTAACCGAGACAATTACGAACATGAAATCATTTACATTAAAAGATGCTTTAAATTTAACTTTAGATTTAAATTTAAATTGTACTAAAAAAATAAAAAAATAAAATACTTCTGAAGAATGTATTAATTGAAGTTAATGTTAATTTAAACATTATTAAAATCAAAAGTTGCATCTTTGGAGGACCAAACCTACAAAAACTAAAAATGAATAAATAAATAAATGTGGGAACATATATAATTATACATAAACAGGGAAATAAAAGTATAAATAGTCATTTATTTTTGTTTTTTTACATTTATTCACGTATTTATTTATTCATTTTTAGTTTTTGTTGGTTTGGTCCTCCATATGCAACTGTTTATATTACTTAGCATATTATAAATAGTTATATTTTTACTTACAGAAACAAAGATGAAATATAGCTGCGAGCAGCGATTACGGGCCCAAGCCGGTGGCACCGCAACCCCGGTGCCTTTAGTTACCTAAAGGCACCGGAGTGGCGGTGCCGCCGGCTTTGGCCCTTCATCGCTGCTCGCAGCTATATTTATATATATATATATATATATATATATATATATATATATATATATATAAACAAGCCGGTGGCACCGCCACCCCGGTGCCTTTATATATATATATATATATAAACAAGCCGGTGGCACCGCCACCCCGGTGCCTTTAGGGTTACTGTGCATGGCGGGCTATATCGTAACTCCGCTTTGACCTTTGAGAAGATGTGTGCTGTAGAGCTTGCATTGGTGTGGGCTCTGCAAAAGTGTGCATTGAGGGCACATATCAACCACAAAGTATGCGTGAGCAACCTTCTGAAATCTAAAATGAAAAATGAGACACCCTACGGTCTCATGGACTTAATGGACACATGAAATAAGTACACAAGTTTGAAAGTTATATGAAGTGTGCCAAGACAGAATATTTGCCTGATCTGATTAGAAAAATAGTTGGTGTGTGTGTGTGTGTGTGTGTGTGTGAGGCATGATTGAACAATGTAGACATAAAAACATACTCCGTCCTTTTGTTCATACAGGACATTATTAAAACTGCAAAGTGTTTACTTATATTTGTGTACAATCGCAATAAAACACAACATTGTGCTTTTGTCAAACTGTAAACTACAACTGTCACCCAACCAAAATATCTTACACACACACACACACACACACACACACACACACACACACACACACACACACACACACACACACACACACACACACAGTTTAAAAGCAAAAAAAATCTTTTGGACATTCATCATATTGCATTGGTTTTCATTTCTTGTCCTCGAACAGAGCCCTAATCTGTTTAGTTACACATTCTACATTGATTAAAAAAGAAAAATCAAATGTGTTTTTATTTTATACATAAATAAATAATCTATCATTCAGATGAGAATAAAGTTAGTGTTAGTTCAAATTTTAAGGAAAACAAATATATGATCTGAAATATAGCACATTCATTTATAATTCATTCAGGTTCAATTACCAAACATACGAATCTCAATGTAATTTAAAGCAAACAATACATTTAAAATACATGGGTTGTATGCTATTTTTTTTTATATAAAAAGATATATATCCAAAAAGACAAGGCCTAAACTTTAACAAGGGTTTAACAATCACTGTAACAGACACAATCACACACACACACGTCAAATCACTTAAATTTTAGATGCAATATTGACTTTTTTTTCTGTTTCAGCAGCGAAAATAGTTAAACAAAGATCACAGCAGAACCATCGAGCATCTCACAGCAACGCGTTCTCATTACTGAATGATTCAGCATTTTGAACGAATCGGTTGACTCAAAGATTCAACGACCAATCCATAATCTGTCTCATTCATGAATGACTCAGCCGTTCGAACGAATCGTTTGAACGAATGAATCAATGACTCGCTCATTAAGACGGTCGCCTGGCGACACCTAATGACGGTTTAGTGATATTAAAAGTATCATTCTTTCCAACGATTGTTAATTAACTCATATTTGAAACATAAGCTATATATATATATATATATACACACATATATATACACACACATATATATATACACAAAAATAAAATAAAAACACATTTGAAGCGTGTTTGCTTACTAAAGCGGAACGAAAGTTGCAGCAAATATCAGCAACAGGAGTCAAATTTCATTAATCACGAGAGTGAAGAGCTGACTGAAAAGATGATGACGGAATAGGCTATTTTATGTAAAAGCCCCTATTTAAGCGAATCTATCATTGTACTCTTTTGTTGTTGTGTTGTCCGTGAAAAATAATAGACTATTGAACTCACAATTCAAGCAATCGGCCCCGTTATTGCACTAATTTTAAAGTGACACTAAAAAGTATGCGGCTGCACTGGCATTCATAATGGTGCGCGTCCATGGCGACGAGCGAGCAGAACAGAGCGAACGTTTTTTAGTTCATTCCTACTTCCATAGGAATTCCCTCAAGCGCTCTGCAAGCGCAACCCTTATCAATGTCCGTGTGGACGTCCGTATTTAAAAGCTCTCGGTCCTCAGTCACATGCTTGCCAAATATATGTATAAATATCATTTTGGACACAAGAGGGCAGTATGGCCCTATGTATAATTTTGTATAATAACTATCACTCGAAGAGCCCCTCCCCACACAGACACACACACACACACAGTTCGCCCGCGCCTCTCTCTCACACGCACACACACACACACACACACACACACACACACTCCAGCATTGCAATCTTGAGATCGCAGCTTGTTCATTATGCTGCGTTCACACCAAACTTTTATACTCTTTTGTTGTTGTGGTTTCCATGAAGAATAATAGGCTATTGAACTCACAATTCAAGCAATCGGCCCCAGAAAAGGCGCTAATTTTAAAATGAAACTAACGGCTGACCGGGCATTCATAACGGTGCGCGTCCACGGCGATGAGCGAGCAGAACTTCCATAGGAATTCCCTCGAGCGCTCTGCACGTGGCCATTATCAATGTCCCGTATTTAAAAGCTCTCGGTCCTCAGTCACATACCAAATATATGTATAATGTATATATAAATATAATTTTGGACACAAGAGGGCAGTATGGCCCTATGTATAATTTTGTGTTTAAACTAAAAGAGCCCCTCCCCCCCTCCCCACACAGACACAGACACAGACACACACGAATGGCAGGGTGCATTCTCTCTGTCAGAGGGAGAGGGAGAGAAAATTCTCAGAAACATCCACATTCAAACCAAAATATCTAACTTCCTCTTGGTCTGAGCTAATGACAGTTAATTAGAAAGTTGTCCGGCTTGATCTGAACCATATGCATACCTGTGTCTGTCGAGTTTCATGCAATTTCAAGCATGCTAAGAGTCTCAAAAGCATCAAACAAGAATATTAAAGTTTGATGTGTTGCCACGGCAACAGTATCTAAGATATCAATAATCCTTTCACAGGTCTACATCTGCCGTGTGTTTACATTATACACATAAAGTTTGAAGCAAATCGGGTAAAAATAAGAGGGTGATTTCAAAGCATTTAGGAAGTGACACACTTCCTGCTGCCAGTTGGTGGCGCTATAACTTTGACTCACAATAGTCACATCCATGTGATCGGGCTCTTACAACGAACACACTGTTGAAGTTTCATCAAGATCAGTTAATGTATGCAGTAGTTATGACACACTTCCTGTTTCACGTTTCTCGCCATAATTTTGTTTCCTCGCCACGGCCAAACCGTTCGAGATATCAAAAATCCCCTCGCAAACTTTCATCCTCAATGTCTTGACTTCATGCTGACCGAGTTTCGTGCCGTTTGTTTGAATTCTCTAGGAGGAGTATTTCACATTCCATTGCGTGTGTTTTACCAACAACCCTAAATAGCCCACTTCCTGTTGGGCTGGGGTAAAAAGTAAGAGTGTGAAGTATATATGAAACGAGGAGATCTACATGTGTACCGAGTTTCATATTATTACATGCAAGCGTGTTTGAGTTATGGACCATGTTTTCGGACCCCGTTCCAGGGGGCGCTGTCGAGCCCCCCTGCCACGCCCGGGTACCATCTTCAGCCCGGCCCTGATGGCCGCGGGTTCTGACATGTGTGCAAAGTTTCAGGAGTTTTTGAGCATGTTAAGGCCTCCAAAAGTGTCCAAAAGGTAGTAAAAAAAAAATAATAATAATAATAATAAATATAGCTGCGAGCAGCGATTACGGGCCCAAGCCGGTGGCACCGCAACCCTGGTGCACCAGGGTGGCGGTACCGCCGGCTTTGGCCCTTCATCGCTGCTCGCAGCTATATTTATATATATATATATATAAAGCCGGTGGCTCGCCACCCTGGTGCCATTAGGGTTATTGTGCACGACGTGAAACAAAATATCTGCTCGCTATCTGTCGAACGGCTCTGGTAGTTCCGCTTCAGCACTGATGATGTTGTAGAAATAGTGTGCTCCGCTTGGTCTGGATTATTCGGGATTTTTTATTTTATACAGAAATAAGTTAGTGTTGATTAAAATGAAGGAAAACAAATATATTGATCTGAAATATAGCACATTAATTTTACATTTATTAAGGTTCAATTACCAAACATACAATCTTAATTTAATTTAAAGCAAACAATACATTTAAAATACATGGGTTGTATGAAAATAAAAAATAATGAAAATAGAGACTAGTAGGTTAAAATGATTAAATGTTAAAACGGCTTGCCATATTGGCTCAGAGAGAGAGAGAGAAAATGACATTTTAGATACAAGTAGCTATTAATAGATACTAGTATTTATTCAATAAATACTACTACTAAGTCATTAGATACTAGTACCTATTAAATCATAGGTTCTCAAAGTGCGGCCCGCGGGCCAATGGCTGCCCGCCGAAACATTTCTGGCGGCCCGCGATAACATCTGATAACATCTGTAAAACTGTTAAAACTATTGCTTTGAAAAAATGAATATCTCCGTTTAGTGGTGTTTAGCGGCATCTATAGGCATAAGCGGTAATTACATGGTCCGACCGACCGATCGCACTTGACCTCACTCCCAAGGCCACCAGGAACAGTGGTTGTCTACACAGGAATAGGAATCGTGGCCAACCGAAAACCAGCACCACAAATCCCATTGCAATTTAAAAGGGTATGTTGACCAAGTAATCAATATTCAATGTGACTTAATAATAATCTTAACAATGTCAAGCTTATTAATAGCCGCGTTTCCATTACCTTTCAAATTTTTCGCGGGCGCGAACACTTGCATTTTCCTATCAACAGTGGAAACAACTTAAACTAGTCTATCATTTCTGGTCATACAGAACATAATAATGCATTATTCGCAACTACTTTTATTTGTGTAAACTCATAACAAGAAAACGTGCTTTTGTAAAATAAAATAAAACAATCAGTAGCCTAGGCTACGCGCTTTCATGATCTCCGTGAACTGGAGCGCGAGAACTGAAACAAAATATAGCCTATGTAGGCTAAAGCTTAAAATGTGCACTTTTAAACAAACAAACTCGAATCGAAAGCAAATACCTGATTATGTAATCCGTATGAAAGGTGGATTTCTCTCTAAAAGCGCATCTGCTTAACAGCGGAGATGGAGATATGTTTTTAGCCGACACTTAGAAAACAATAGTTTATTAATAAACAATTAAAATGCCTCGCTGTTTTTTCAGACGCATTTATTATCATTAGCCTATAACTCACCTATAAATCAGGCTAGATCAGACACAGGCTATATGGCTCTTCTCATTCATCACTGCTGGAAAAATATAAATTCCAGGTTCTAATTTGGCCTTAGAAAACCAGCAAAATCGACATGCTTTCCATATTAATTTGTGAATATTTAAAATGTTTAATAAAGGGGCAAAAAGTCATTTAAACAAAAATCTGAAAAAGTCTGTCGATATTTACTTTTTTTGCGCAGTTGGTGTAGCCAGTTAAAATTAAAATTGTGTTCAACTTTGCGTTTTAAAAAGACAACAACCGTTCATTTTTCGTTTTTCAGTTACGGGTTAAAAAAGATAGATAATAATATGCAAATCTGCAATAATGGAAATGCGACTGACAAGCAATGATAGATATGAATGATGATGATGACTTGTTTGGTAGCCTAAGCTTCTATTTTAAAAGTTTCTTTCTCTCCCCCCCAAGATTTTCACAAGTTTTGCCAGGTTTAGCCTCAGTTACGAATTAAAATGTGTTTATTGCAACTAATGTAAACTGTAGAGATGCAACCTGGTCATTAAAATAATTTCAAATGGGATTTTCTTTTCAGTTTTTTTTTTCTTCGTTTTCTCCCCTGCCCCTTTGGCGGCCCTCAGTTCAATGTTGGGTTCCTAAATTGGCCCTCACCTATCAAAACTTTGAGAACCCCTGTATTAAAGAGATACCAGTACTTATTCATTAGCTACTAATCATGAATGACTCAGCCGTTCGAACGAATCGTTCGAACAAATGAATCAATGACTCGCTCATTAAGACGGTCGCCTGGCGACACCTAATGACGGTTTAGTGATATGTTAAAAAGTATCATTCTTTCAAACGATTGTTAATTAACTCATATTTGAAACATAAGCTATATATATATATATACACACATATATATACACACATATATATACACAAAAATAAAATAAAAACACATTTGAAGCGTGTTTGCTTACTAAATTGTGAGCAGAACGAAAGTTGCAGCAAATATCAGCAACAGGAGTCAAATTTCATTAATCACGAGAGTGAAGAGCTGACTGGAAAAATTATGACGGAATATTTTGTGTAAAAGCACCTATTTAAGCGAATCTGTCATTTACTCTTTTGTTGTTGTGTTTTCCCTGAAAACCGGAAGCAATCGGTCCCCGATATGGCGCTAATTTTAAAGTGACACTAAAAAGTATGCGGCTGCACTGGCATTCATAACGGTGCGCGTCCATGGCGACGAGCGAGCAAAACAGAGCGAACGTTTTTTCATTTCTACTTCCATAGAAATTCATTCGAGCGCACTGTGAGCGCCACCACTATAAATGTCCATGCGGACGTCCTTACTTTACTTTCACTTTTAACTTAGCGATTTAAAAGCCCCCGGTGTTACACGTCAAATAACCGGCGAGAAAATATTCTCGGAGTCACATAGGCTACCTAATATATTTAAATACAACAGGCCTACCTGATTTTGAACACAAGAGGGCAGTATAGCCCTATGTATTATTTGATATATTTATTTTTTTAACTGAATAGTGCATTCTGGCTGTTTTTAAACTTGTACATTATTCTTAAATTGAAAACAAGAATAAAATGGGTTTAGTTGTGATATTTGTATAATTTTATCTAGAAATAAATGGTGTATAATTAAATTTTTAGAAGATATGAGGCTTTTAGTGTTTATTTTTTTTACATGACTTCAATCCCTCGCCATAGCAAAACAATTAGAGATATTCAATAGATATTCACAATTATGCTTCTTTAATGTATTTTCATCATGTTGAAAACATTTGGTGGGAACAAAATAAACCACTTAAGAGGAGTGGGTAAAAATGTAGAGGCTGGTTTTGCAAAACATTCACATTCAGACCAAAATAGCCCACTTCCTTTTGGGCTAGCTTAAAGTTGTTTGGCCCGATGAGATCTATATACCGAGTTTCATAATATTACATGCAAGTGTGTTTGATTTATGGACCAAATTTTCAGACCAAGTTTATGGACCAAGTTAATTTAATTAATAAACTAATTATATAAAACTATTTTCAATGCACTAAAATTAATTTGGTTATATGCCTTTACTTATTAATAAAACCTATTTAAAAAATACAAGGCATAAGCCATTTATTTTCCTTTTTAATGCAGGCAAAACCACACAGCAGTGAAATGGTTAATCTAGCCCCCCTCCCCCTCCCCACACTCACAGACACACACACACACACACACACACACAGAGACGTAGGCTCAGAGAGAGACACATAAAATGACAATTTTCAAACCAAAATATCTAACTTCCTGTTGGTCGTAGCTAATTACGGTAAATTAGAAAGTTGTCCGGCTCGAAGAGTACAATATACATATCGAGTTTTGTTACTGTAGATAAAACTAACCCCCCCACTTTTGTCAAAAGCATTTAGAAAGTGACACACTTCCTGCTGCCAGTTGGTGGCGCTATAACTTTGACTCACAATAGTTACATCCATCTGAATGGCCTCTTACCACGAACACACTGCTGAAGTTTCATCAAGATCAGTTAATGTATGCAGAAGTTATAACACTTCGTGTTTCTCTTTTCTCGCCATAAATTAGTTTCCTCGCCACGGCCAAAGCGTTCGAGATATCAAAAATCCGTCCGCAATTTAGCATCTTCAAAGTGTTGACCTCAAGCTGACCGAGTTTGGCGGTAAACGGATGCAATCTCTAGGAGAAGTACTTCAAATTCCTGAGCAAGCGTTCTCCAAACAACCCATAATAGCCGACTTCCTGTTGGGCTGGCGTAAAACTTGACCGAGGGTAAGTTGTTCGGCCCGATGAGATCTAAATGTGTATTGAGTTTCAGATTAATTCATGCAAGCGTGTTTGATCTATGGACCAAGTTTTGGGGACCCCGTTCAAGGGGGCGCTGTTGAGCCCCCCTGCCACGCCCGGGTACCAGCTTCAGCCCGGGCCTGATGGCTGTGGGCGCTGACCTGTGTGCAAAGTTTCAAGAGTTTTCAAGCACGTTAAGGGCCCCAAAAGCCCCTGAAACATTGAACACCATTAAAATAATAGTCAAATTCCCCAACCCCCCCACACACAGAGACAGGGGGAGAAAATTCTCCTGAAAATCATATTCAAACCAAAATATCTGACTTTGTGTTGTTCGGAGCTAATGACTGTCAATTAGAAAGTTGTCCGGCTCGAGGAGACGAATATCCATACCGATTTTTGTTACTGTAGGTAAAACTAATACCCCATTTTTGACTAAAGGTGGCGCTACTGAGCCCCTCACCACGCCCGTTTCTGAAACTTTGCACATGTCTACTAGCTAATAAATGAGATGTGTCTGTCGAGTTTCCTGCAATTTCAAGCATGCTAAGAGTCTCAAAAGCATCAAAAAAGAATATTAAAGTTTGATGCGTTGCCATGGCAACATTATCTTAGATATTAAACAATCCTTTCACAGGTCTACATCTGGCGTGTTTTTACATTATACAGATGAAGTTTGAAGCAAATCGGGTTAAAATAAGAGGGTGATTTCAAAGCATTTTGAAAGTGACACACTTCCTGCTGCCAGTTGGTGGCGCTATAACTTTGACTCACAATAGTCACATCCATGTGATCGGCCTCTTACAGCGAACACACTGCTGAAGTTTCATCGAGATCAGTTAATGTATGAAGAAGTTATAACACACTTCCTGTTTCTTGTTTCTCGCCATAAATTCGTTTCCTCGCCACGGCCAAACCGTTCGAGATATCAAAAATCCCCTGGCAATTTTTCATCCTCAGTGTCTTGACTTCATGCTGACCGAGTTTCGTGCCGTGTGTTTGAATTCTCTAGGAGGAGTATTTCGAATTCCTGAGCATGGGTTTTCCAAACAACCCTAAATAGCCGTCATCCTGTCGGGCTGGGGTAAAAAATCAGAGCATGAAGTATATATGAACCGATGAGATCTATAAGTGTACCGAGTTTCATATTATTCCATGCAAGCGTGTTTGATTTATGGACCAAGTTTTCGGACCGCGTTCCAGGGGGCGCTGTCGAGCCCCCCTGCCACGCCCGGGTACCAGCTTCAGCCCGGCCCTGATGGCCGCGGGTTCTGACCCGCGTGCAAAGTTTCAAGAGTTTTCGGGCACGTTAAGGGCCCCAAAAGTGCCCGAATAGTCGTAAGAAAAATAGAAAAAAAAAAAATAAATAATCCTAAGGAAAACAATAGGGCTCTTCGCCCTTTCAGGGCTTGGGCCCTAATAATAATAATAATAAATATAGCTGCGAGCAGCGATTACGGGCCCAAGCCGGTGGCACCGCAACCCCGGTGCCTTTAGTTACCTAAAGGCACCGGAGTGGCGGTGCCGCCGGCTTTGGCCCTTCATCGCTGCTCGCAGCTATATTTATATATATATATATATATATATATATATATAAACAAGCCGGTGGCACCGCCACCCCGGTGCCTTTAGGGTTACTGTGCATGACGGGCAATATCGTAACTCCGCTTTGACCTTTGAGAAGATGTGTGCTGTAGAGCTTGCATTGGTGTGGGCTCTGCAAAAGTGTGCATTGAGGGCACATATCAACCACAAAGTATGCGTGAGCAACCTTCTGAAACCTAAAATGAAAAATGAGACACCCTACGGTCTCATGGACTTAATGCACACATGAAATAAGTACACAAGTTTGAAAGTTATATGAAGTGTGCCAAGACAGAATATTACTTGCCTGATCTGATTAGAAAAATAGTTGGTGTGTGTGTGTGTGTGTGTGTGTGTGTGTGTGTGTGTGTGTGTGAGGCGTGATTGAACAATGTAGACATAAAAACATACCCCGTCCTTTTGTTCATACAGGACATTATTCAAACTGCAAAGTGTTTACTTATATTTGTGTACAATCACAATAAAACACAACATTGTGCTTTTGTCAAACTGTAAACTACAACTGTCACCCAACCGAAATCTCTTACACACACACACACACACACACACACACACACACACACACACACACATAGTTTAAAAGCAAAAAAAATCTTTTGGACATTCATCATATTGCATTGGTTTTCATTTATTGTCCTCGATCAGAGCCCTAATCTGTTTATTTTTTCAGTTACACATTCTACATTGATTAAAAAAGAAAAATCAAATGTGTTTTTATTTTATACATAAATAAATAATCTATCATTCAGATGAGAATAAAGTTAGTGTTAGTTCAAATTTTAAGGAAAACAAATATATGATCTGAAATATAGCACATTCATTTATAATTCATTCAGGTTCAATTACCAAACATACAAATCTCAATGTAATTTAAAGCAAACAATACATTTAAAATACATGGGTTGTATGCTATTTTTTTTTATATAAAAAGATATATATCCAAAAAGACAAGGCCTAAACTTTAACAAGGGTTAAACAATCACTGTAACAGACACAATCACACACACACACACACGTCAAATCACTTACATTTTAGATGCAATATTGACTTTTTTTTCTGTTTCAGCAGCGAAAATAGTTAAACAAAGATCACAGCAGAACCATCGAGCATCTCACAGCAACGCGTTCTCATTACTGAATGATTCAGCATTTTGAACGAATCGGTTGACTCAAAGATTCAACGACCAATCCATAATCTGTCTCATTCATGAATGACTCAGCCGTTCGAACGAATCGTTTGAACGAATGAATCAATGACTCGCTCATTAAGACGGTCGCCTGGCGGCACCTAATGACGGTTTAGTGATATTAAAAGTATCATTCTTTCCAACGATTGTTAATTAACTCATATTTGAAACATAAGCTATATATATATATATATATATATATACACACATATATATACACACACATATATATATACACAAAAATAAAATAAAAACACATTTGAAGCGTGTTTGCTTACTAAATTGTGAGCGGAACGAAAGTTGCAGCAAATATCAGCAACAGGAGTCAAATTTCATTAATCACGAGAGTGAAGAGCTGACTGAAAAGATGATGACGGAATAGGCTATTTTATGTAAAAGCCCCTATTTAAGCGAATCTATCATTGTACTCTTTTGTTGTTGTGTTTTCCGTGAAAAATAATAGACTATTGAACTCACAATTCAAGCAATCGGCCCCGTTATTGCACTAATTTTAAAGTGACACTAAAAAGTATGCGGCTGCACTGGCATTCATAACGGTGCGCGTCCATGGCGACGAGCGAGCAGAACAGAGCGAACGTTTTTTAGTTCATTCCTACTTCCATAGGAATTCCCTCAAGCGCTCTGCAAGCGCAACCCTTATCAATGTCCGTGTGGACGTCCGTATTTAAAAGCTCTCGGTCCTCAGTCACATGCTTGCCAAATATATGTATAAATATCATTTTGGACACAGGAGGGCAGTATGGCCCTATGTATAATTTTGTATAATAACTATCACTCGAAGAGCCCCTCCCCACACAGACACACACACACACACAGTTCGCCCGCGCCTCTCTCTCACACGCACACACACACACACACACACACACTCCAGCATTGCAATCTTGAGATCGCAGCTTGTTCATTATGCTGCGTTCACACCAAACTTTTATACTCTTTTGTTGTTGTGGTTTCCATGAAGAATAATAGGCTATTGAACTCACAATTCAAGCAATCGGCCCCAGAAAAGGCGCTAATTTTAAAATGAAACTAACGGCTGCACGGGCATTCATAACGGTGCGCGTCCACGGCGATGAGCGAGCAGAACTTCCATAGGAATTCCCTCGAGCGCTCTGCACGTGGCCATTATCAATGTCCCGTATTTAAAAGCTCTCGGTCCTCAGTCACATACCAAATATATGTATAATGTATATATAAATATAATTTTGGACACAAGAGGGCAGTATGGCCCTATGTATAATTTTGTGTTTAAACTAAAAGAGCCCCTCCCCCCCTCCCCACACAGACACAGACACAGACACACACGAATGGCAGGGTGCATTCTCTCTGTCAGAGGGAGAGGGAGAGAAAATTCTCAGAAACATCCACATTCAAACCAAAATATCTAACTTCCTCTTGGTCTGAGCTAATGACAGTTAATTAGAAAGTTGTCCGGCTTGATCTGAACCATATGCATACCTGTGTCTGTCGAGTTTCATGCAATTTCAAGCATGCTAAGAGTCTCAAAAGCATCAAACAAGAATATTAAAGTTTGATGTGTTGCCACGGCAACAGTATCTAAGATATCAATAATCCTTTCACAGGTCTACATCTGCCGTGTGTTTACATTATACACATAAAGTTTGAAGCAAATCGGGTAAAAATAAGAGGGTGATTTCAAAGCATTTAGGAAGTGACACACTTCCTGCTGCCAGTTGGTGGCGCTATAACTTTGACTCACAATAGTCACATCCATGTGATCGGGCTCTTACAACGAACACACTGTTGAAGTTTCATCAAGATCAGTTAATGTATGCAGTAGTTATGACACACTTCCTGTTTCACGTTTCTCGCCATAATTTTGTTTCCTCGCCACGGCCAAACCGTTCGAGATATCAAAAATCCCCTCGCAAACTTTCATCCTCAATGTCTTGACTTCATGCTGACCGAGTTTCGTGCCGTTTGTTTGAATTCTCTAGGAGGAGTATTTCACATTCCATTGCGTGTGTTTTACCAACAACCCTAAATAGCCGACTTCCTGTTGGGCTGGGGTAAAAAGTAAGAGTGTGAAGTATATATGAAACGAGGAGATCTACATGTGTACCGAGTTTCATATTATTACATGCAAGCGTGTTTGATTTATGGACCATGTTTTCGGACCCCGTTCCAGGGGGCGCTGTCGAGCCCCCCTGCCACGCCCGGGTACCATCTTCAGCCCGGCCCTGATGGCCGCGGGTTCTGACATGTGTGCAAAGTTTCAGGAGTTTTTGAGCATGTTAAGGCCTCCAAAAGTGTCCAAAAGGTAGTAAAAAAATAATAATAATAATAATAAATATAGCTGCGAGCAGCGATTACGGGCCCAAGCCGGTGGCACCGCAACCCCGGTGCCTTTAGTTACCTAAAGGCACCGGGGTGGCGGTGCCGCCGGCTTTGGCCCTTCATCGCTGCTCGCAGCTATATTTATATATATATATATATATATATATAAAAAGCCGGTGGCACCGCCACCCTGGTGCCTTTAGGGTTATTGTGCACGACGTGACACAAAATTTCTGCTCGCTATCTGCCGAACGGCTCTGGTAGTTCCGCTTCAGCACTGATGATGTTGTAGAAATATTGCGCTCTGGTTGGTCTGGATTATTCGGGATTTTTTATTTTATACAGAAATAAGTTATTTATAATTCAGATGAGAATAAAGTTAGTGTTGATTAAAATGAAGGAAAACAAATATATTGATCTGAAATATAGCACATTAATTTTAAATGTATTTAGGTTCAATTACCAAACATTCAATCTTAATTTAATTTAAAGCAAACAATACATTTAAAATATAAGGGTTGTATGCACTTTTTTTTATATAAAAAAAGATATATATCCAAAAAGACAAGGCCTTAAAGGGTTAAACTCTTGTCACTGTAACAGACGCAATCTCTCTCTCTCTCTCTCTCTCTCTCTCTCTCTCTCTCTCTCTCTCTCACACACACACACACACACACACACACACGTCAAGTCACTTACATTTTATATGCAATATTGAATAAGCAGAAAAATCGGATTTTCTGCTCTGAAAATATAAATAAGCATAAAAATTGAATAAGCATTTTGAATATTCTAAACAGAATAAGCACTAGTCGCTAATGAATAAGTACTAGTACTTAATGGAATAGATACTAGTATCTAAAAAATAAGTACTAGTAGCATGAAAATAGAGACTAGTAGGTTAAAATGATTAAATGTTAAAACGGCTTGCCATATTGGCTCAGAGAGAGAGAGAGAGAGAGAGAGAAAATGACCTTTTAGATACTAGTACCTATTAATAGATACTAGTATTTATTCAATAAATACTAGTACTAAGTCATTAGATACTAGTACATATTAAATAGATACCAGTACTTATTCATTAGCTACTAATACGTATTCAAAAGAATATCTAAAGAATAAGCACTAGTATCTAAAGAATAGGCACTAGTACTAAAGAATAAGCACTAGTCCCAAATGAATAAGTACTAGTACTTAATGGAATAGATACTAGTATCTAAAAAATAAGTACTAGTAGCATGAAAATAGAGACTAGTAGGTTAAAATGATTAAATGTTAAAGCGGCTTGCCATATTGGCTCAGAGAGAGAGAGAAAATGACCATATTCAAACCACAATATCTGACTTTCTGAGGGTCGGAGCTAATTACTTTAAATTAGAAAGTTGTTCGGCTTGAGGAGAAGAATATACACGCTGAGTTTTGTAACTGTAGGTAAAACTAACTAACTTATAACACACTTTTTTAGTCATGAAAATTAATTTCCTCTCCGTGGCCAAACCGTTCGAGATATCAAAAATCTGTCCACAATTTAGCATCCTTAATGTCTTGACTTCATGCACACCGAGTTTGGCAATGATTGAATGAATTGCCTAGGAGTAGTACTTCAAATTCCACAGCAAGCGTTTTCCAAACAACCCATAATAGCCGATTTCCTGTTGGGCTGGCGTAAAACTTGACCAGGGGAAAGATGTTTGGCCCGATGAGATCTATATGTGTACTAAGTTTCATATTAATTCATGCAAGCGTGTTGGATATATGGACCAAATTGTTGGACCCCGTTCAAGGGGGCGCTGTTGAGCCCCCCTGCCACGCCCGGGTACCAGCTTCAGCCCGGCCCTGATGGCTGTGGGCTCTGACCTGTGTGCAAAGTTTCAATAGTTTTTGAGCACGTTAAGAGCCCCAAAAGCCCCTGAAACCTTGAACTCCATTAAAAGCAATAGACAAATCCCTCACACACAGAGACGAAGAGAGAGGGAGAGAAAATTCTCAGGGTTGTATGCTATTTTTTTATATATAAAAAGATATATATCCAAAAAGACAAGGCCTAAACTTTAACAAGGGTTAAACAATCACTGTAACAGACACAATCACACACACAATCACACACACACACACACACACGTCAAATCACTTACATTTTAGATGCAATATTGACTTTTTTCTATTTCAGCAGCGAAAATAGTTAAACAAAGATCACAGCAGAACCATCGAGGATCTCACAGCAACGCGTTCTCATTACTGAATGATTCAGCATTTTGAACGAATCGGTTGACTCAAAGATTCAACGACCAATCCATAATCTGTCTCATTCATGAATGACTCAGCCGTTCGAACGAATCGTTTGAACGAATGAATCAATGACTCGCTCATTAAGACGGTCGCCTGGCGACACCTAATGACGGTTTAGTGATATGTTTAAAAGTATCATTCTTTCCAACGATTGTTAAAGGTTCTCTAAGCGATCCTGGGTGACATCACTTCTTGTTGACGTTCGAACTATTGTCAAACAAAACGGAGGCTAGCTAGACCCTCCCTCCTCCTCATCCGCACACTAACCCCCCAAACCCCGCCCCCAAACCCTTCTTGTCGGTCATTGGCTGGAACAGTTTGTTATGTTTCGGGGAGCGGGTCGCCGCAGTTTGCTTTTGTTGCTGTTTGTGGAGCCTGGGCTGTCTACAGAGATCGCGTTTCTTTACAGTGTGTTCAGGGGACAGGCAGCCAGCGGATAGTGAGGAGATGTTTGCTGTATGTGACAAAAAATGTTTTGGCCTAAAAAACGCGTGACATCGCTTAGAGCACCTTTAATTAACTCATATTTGAAACATAAGCTATATATATATATATATATATATATATGTATATATATATATATATATATATACACACATATGTATACACAAAAATAAAATAAAAACACATTTGAAGCGTGTTTGCTTACTAAATTGTGAGCTGAACGAAAGTTGCAGCAAAGATCAGCAACAGGAGTCAAAATTCATTAATCACGAGAGTGAAGAGCTGACTGAAAAAAATGATGATGGAATATTTTGTGTAAAAGCGCCTATTTAAGCGAATCTGTCATTTACTCATTTGTTGTTGTGTATTACCTGAAAACCGGAAACAATCGGCCCCCGATATGGTGCTAATTTTAAAGTGACACTAAAAAGTATGCGGCTGCACTGGCATTCATAACGGTGCGCGTCCATGGCGACGAGCAAGCAGAACAGAGCGAACGTTTTTTCATTTCCACTTCCATAGAAATTCATTCGAGCGCACTGCGAGCGCCACCACTATGTCCGTGCGGACGTCCTTACTTTACTTTCACTTTTATATTAGCGATTTAAAAGGCCTCGCTGGTGTCTAACGTCGATTAACCGGTGGGAAAAGATCCTCACAGCCACATACCTAATATATTTATATTTAATTACAATAGCCATACCTGATAAAAAAGTTTTATGTACTGAGTTGATATCATTTTGGACACAAGAGGGCAGTATAGCCCTTTGTATTACTTGATGTATTTATTTTTTAACTTAATAGCACATTCTGGCTGTTTTTAAACTTGTACATTATTCTTAAATTGAAAACAAGAATAAAATGGGGTTAGTTCTGATATTTGTGTAATTTTATCTAGAAATAAATGGTGTATAATTAATTTTTTAGAAGATATGAGGCTTTTAGTGTTTACTTTTTTGACATGACTTTAATCCCTCGCCATAGCAAAACAATTTGAGATATTCAATAGCCATTCACAATTTAGCTTCTTTAATGTATTTTCATCATGTTGAAAAAGTTTGGTGGGAATTGAATAAACCACTTAAGAGGAGTGGGTAAAAAATCAGAGGCTGATTTAGCCAAAAATCCACATTCAGACAAAAATATCTGACTTTCTGTTGATCCGAGCTAATTACGGTAAATTAGAAAGTTGTCCGGCTCGAAGAGTACAATATACATATCGAGTTTTATTACTGTAGATAAAACTAACCCCCCCCCTTTTGTCAAAAGCATTTAGGAAGTGACACACTTCCTGCTGCCAGTTGGTGGCGCTATAACTTTGACTCACAATAGTCATATCCATGTGATCGGGCTCTTACAACGAACACACTGTTGAAGTTTCATCAAGATCAGTTAATGTATGCAGTAGTTATGACACACTTCCTGTTTCACGTTTCTCGCCATAATTTTGTTTCCTCGCCACGGCCAAACCGTTCGAGATATCAAAAATCCCCTCGCAAACTTTCATCCTCAATGTCTTGACTTCATGCTGACCGAGTTTCGTGCCGTTTGTTTGAATTCTCTAGGAGGAGTATTTCACATTCCATTGCGTGTGTTTTACCAACAACCCTAAATAGCCGACTTCCTGTTGGGCTGGGGTAAAAAGTAAGAGTGTGAAGTATATATGAAACGAGGAGATCTACATGTGTACCGAGTTTCATATTATTACATGCAAGCGTGTTTGAGTTATGGACCATGTTTTCGGACCCCGTTCCAGGGGGCGCTGTCGAGCCCCCCTGCCACGCCCGGGTACCATCTTCAGCCCGGCCCTGATGGCCGCGGGTTCTGACATGTGTGCAAAGTTTCAGGAGTTTTTGAGCATGTTAAGGCCTCCAAAAGTGTCCAAAAGGTAGCAGAAAAATAATAATAAATATAGCTGCGAGCAGCGATTACGGGCCCAAGCCGGTGGCACCGCAACCCCGGTGCCTTTAGTTACCTAAAGGCACCGGAGTGGCGGTGCCGCCGGCTTTGGCCCTTCATCGCTGCTCGCAGCTATATTTATATATATATATATATATATATATATATAAAACAAGCCGGTGGCACCGCCACCCCGGTGCCTTTAGGGTTACTGTGCATGGCGGGCTATATCGTAACTCCGCTTTGACCTTTGAGAAGATGTGTGCTGTAGAGCTTGCATTGGTGTGGGCTCTGCAAAAGTGTGCATTGAGGGCACATATCAACCACAAAGTATGCGTGAGCAACCTTCTGAAACCTAAAATGAAAAATGAGACACCCTACGGTCTCATGGACTTAATGGACACATGAAATAAGTACACAAGATTGAAAGTTAAATCAAGTGTGCCAAGACAGAATATTACTTGCCTGATCTGATTAGAAAAAAGTTTGTGTGTGTGTGTGTGTGTGTGTGTGTGAAACGTGATTGAACAATGTAGACATAAAAACATACTCCGTCCTTTTGTTCATACAGGACATTATTAAAACTGCAAAGTGTTTACTTATATTTGTGTACAATCGCAATAAAACACAACATTGTGCTTTTGTCAAACTGTAAACTACAACTGTCACCCAACCAAAATCTCTTTTTTATTTTATACAGAAATAAATAGTCTATCATTCAGATGAGAATAAAGTTAGTTCAAATTTTAAGGAAAACTCTGAAATATAGCACATTCATTTAAAATTCATTCAGGTTCAATTACCAAACATACAAATCTAAATGTAATTTAAAGCAAACGATACATTTAAAATATATGGGTTGTATGCCTATTTTTTTTATATAAAAAGATATATATCCAAAAAGACAAGGCCTAAACTTTAACAAGGGTTAAACAATCACTGTAGCAGACACAATCATACACACACACACACACACACACACACACACACACACACAGACACAGACACAGACACAGACACACACACACACAAGTCAAATCACTTACATTTTAGATGCAATATTGACTTTTTTCTGTTTCAGCAGTGAAACTAGTTAAACAAAGATCACAGCAGAACCATCGAGCATCTCACAGCAACGTGTTTTCTCATTACTGAATGATTCAGCATTTTGAACGAATCGGTTGACTCAAAGATTCAATGACCAATCCATAATCTGTCTCATTCATGAATGACTCAGCCGTTCGAACAAATGAATCAATGACTCGCTCATTAAGACGGTCGCCTGGCGACACCTAATGACGGTTTAGTGATATGTTAAAAAGTATCATTCTTTCAAACGATTGTTAATTAACTCATATTTGAAACATAAGCTATATATATATATATATATATATATATATATATATATATATATACACACATATATATACACAAAAATAAAATAAAAACACATTTGAAGCGTGTTTGCTTACTAAATTGTGAGCAGAACGAAAGTTGCAGCAAATATCAGCAACAGGAGTCAAATTTCATTAATCACGAGAGTGAAGAGCTGACTGGAAAAATTATGACGGAATATTTTGTGTAAAAGCACCTATTTAAGCGAATCTGTCATTTACTCTTTTGTTGTTGTGTTTTCCCTGAAAACCGGAAGCAATCGGTCCCCGATATGGCGCTAATTTTAAAGTGACACTAAAAAGTATGCGGCTGCACTGGCATTCATAACGGTGCGCGTCCATGGCGACGAGCGAGCAAAACAGAGCGAACGTTTTTTCATTTCTACTTCCATAGAAATTCATTCGAGCGCACTGTGAGCGCCACCACTATAAATGTCCATGCGGACGTCCTTACTTTACTTTCACTTTTAACTTAGCGATTTAAAAGCCCCCGGTGTTACACGTCAAATAACCGGTGAGAAAATATTCTCGGAGTCACATAGGCTACCTAATATATTTAAATACAACAGGCCTACCTGATTTTGAACACAAGAGGGCAGTATAGCCCTATGTATTATTTGATATATTTATTTTTTTAACTGAATAGTGCATTCTGGCTGTTTTTAAACTTGTACATTATTCTTAAATTGAAAACAAGAATAAAATGGGTTTAGTTGTGATATTTGTATAATTTTATCTAGAAATAAATGGTGTATAATTAAATTTTTAGAAGATATGAGGCTTTTAGTGTTTATTTTTTTTACATGACTTCAATCCCTCGCCATAGCAAAACAATTAGAGATATTCAATAGATATTCACAATTATGCTTCTTTAATGTATTTTCATCATGTTGAAAACATTTGGTGGGAACAAAATAAACCACTTAAGAGGAGTGGGTAAAAATGTAGAGGCTGGTTTTGCAAAACATTCACATTCAGACCAAAATAGCCCACTTCCTTTTGGGCTAGCTTAAAGTTGTTTGGCCCGATGAGATCTATATGAGTACAGAGTTTCATAATATTACATGCAAGTGTGTTTGATTTATGGACCAAATTTTCAGACCAAGTTTATGGACCAAGTTAATTTAATTAATAAACTAATTATATAAAACTATTTTCAATGCACTACAATTAATTTGGTTATATGCCTTTACTTATTAATAAAACCTATTTAAAAAATACAAGGCATAAGCCATTTATTTTCCTTTTTAATGCAGGCAAAACCACACAGCAGTGAAATGGTTAATCTAGCCCCCCTCCCCCTCCCCACACTCACAGACACACACACACACACACACAGAGACGTAGGCTCAGAGAGAGACACATAAAATGACAATTTTCAAACCAAAATATCTAACTTCCTGTTGGTCGTAGCTAATTACGGTAAATTAGAAAGTTGTCCGGCTCGAAGAGTACAATATACATATCGAGTTTTGTTACTGTAGATAAAACTAACCCCCCCACTTTTGTCAAAAGCATTTAGAAAGTGACACACTTCCTGCTGCCAGTTGGTGGCGCTATAACTTTGACTCACAATAGTTACATCCATCTGAATGGCCTCTTACCACGAACACACTGCTGAAGTTTCATCAAGATCAGTTAATGTATGCAGAAGTTATAACACTTCGTGTTTCTATTTTCTCGCCATAAATTAGTTTCCTCGCCACGGCCAAAGCGTTCGAGATATCAAAAATCCGTCCGCAATTTAGCATCTTCAAAGTGTTGACCTCAAGCTGACCGAGTTTGGCGGTAAACGGATGCAATCTCTAGGAGAAGTACTTCAAATTCCTGAGCAAGCGTTCTCCAAACAACCCATAATAGCCGACTTCCTGTTAAAGATTCAATGACCAATCCATAATCTGTCTCATTCATGAATGACTCAGCCGTTCGAACGAATCGTTCGAACAAATGAATCAATGACTCGCTCATTAAGACGGTCGCCTGGCGACACCTAATGACGGCTTAGTGATATGTTTAAAAGTATCATTCTTTCCAACGATTGTTAATTAACTCATATTTGAAACATAAGCTATATATATATATATATATATATATATATATATACACACACATATATACACAAAAATAAAATAAAAACACATTTGAAGCGTGTTTGCTTACTAAATTGTGAGCAGAACGAAAGTTGCAGCAAATATCAGCAACAGGAGTCAAATTTCATTAATCACGAGAGTGAAGAGCTGACTGAAAAGATGATGACGGAATAGGCTATATTTTATGTAAAAGCGCCTATTTAAGCGAATCTATCATTGTACTCTTTTGTTGTTGTGTTTTCCGTGAAAAATAATAGACTATTGAACTCACAATTCAAGCAATTGGCCCCCGATATTGCACTAATTTTAAAGTGACACTAAAAAGTATGCGGCTGCAGTGGCATTCATTACGGTGCGCGTCCATGGCGACGAGCAAGCAAAACAGAGCGAACGTTTTTTCATTTCTACTTCCATAGAAATTCATTCGAGCGCACTGCGAGCGCCACCACTATAAATGTCCTTACTTTACTTTCACTTTTAACTTAGCGATATAAAAGCCCCCGGTGTTACACGTCAAATAACCGGTGAGAAAAAATTCTCGGAGTCACATAGCAGCTACCTATATTTAAATACAACAGGCCTACCTGATTTTGAACACAAGAGGGCAGTATAGCCCTATGTATTATTTGATATATTTATTTTTTAACTGAATAGTGCATCCTGGCTGTTTTTAAACTTGTACATTATTCTTAAATTGCAAAACAAGAATAAAATGGGTTTAGTTCTGATATTTGTATAATTTTATCTAGAAATAAATGGTGTATAATTAAATTTTTAGAAGATATGAGGCTTTTAGTGTTTATTTTTTTTACATGACTTTAATCCCTCGCCATAGCAAAACAATTAGAGATATTCAATAGATATTCACAATTATGCTTCTTTAATGTATTTTCATCATGTTGAAAAAGTTTGGTGGGAATAAAATAAACCACTTAAGAGGAGTGGGTAAAAATGTAGAGCCTGGTTTTGCAAAACATCCACATTAAGACAAAAATAGCCCACTTCCTGTTGGGCTGGCTTAAAGTTGTTTGGCCCGATGAGATCTATATGAGTACAGAGTTTCATAATATTACATGCAAGTGTGTTTGATTTATGGACCAAATTTTCTGACGAAGTTTATGGACCAAGTTAATTTAATTAATAAACTAATTATATAAAACTATTTTCAATGCACTACAATTCAACTGGTTATATGCCTTTACTTATTAATACAACTTATTTAAAAAATACAAGGCGTAAGACATTTATTTTCTTTTTTAATGCAGGCCAAACCACACAGCAGTCAAATGGTTAATCTAGCCCCCCTCCCCCTCCCCCTCCCCACACTCACAGACACACACACACACACACACAGAGACGTAGGCTCAGAGAGAGAGAGAGACATAAAATGACAATTTTCAAACCAAAATATCTGACTTCCTGTTGGTTGGAGCTATTGAGTGTAAATTAGAAACTTGTCTGGCTGGAGGAGAACAATACACATACCGATTTTTATTACTGTAGATAAAATTAATCCCCCCACTTTTGACAAAAGGTGGCGCTACTGAGCCCTCAACACGCCCGTTTCTGAAACTTTGCACATGTCTACTGGCTAATAAATGAGATGTGTCTGTCGAGTTTCATGCAATTTTAAGCAATTTCAGGCATGCTAAGAGTCTCAAAAGCATAAAAAAAGAATATTAAAGTTTGATGCGTTGCCACGACAACAGTATCTAAGATATCAAGAATCCATTCACAGGTCTACATCTGCCGTGTGTTTACATTATAGTAGTGAAGTTTGAAGCAAATCGGGTAAAAATAAGAGGGTGATTTCAAAGCATTTAGGAAGTGACACACTTCCTTCTGCCAGTTGGTGGCGCTATAACTTTGACTCACAATAGTCACATCCATGTGATCGGGCTCTTACGACGAACACACTGCTGAAGTTTCATCAAGATCAGTTAATGTATGCAGTAGTTATGACACACTTCCTGTTTCACGTTTCTCGCCATAATTTTGTTTCCTCGCCACGGCCAAACCGTTCGAGATATCAAAAATCCCCTCGCAAACTTTCATCCTCAATGTCTTGACTTCATGCTGACCGAGTTTCGTGCCGTTTGTTTGAATTCTCTAGGAGGAGTATTTCACACTCCATTGCGTGTGTTTTACCAACAACCCTAAATAGCCGACTTCCTGTTGGGCTGGGGTAAAAAGTAAGAGTGTGAAATATATATGAATTAGGAGATCTACATGTGTACCGAGTTTCATATTATTACATGCAAGCGTGTTTGATTTATGGACCATGTTTTCGGACCCCGTTCCAGGGGGCGCTGTCGAGCCCCCCTGCCACGCCCGGGTACCATCTTCAGCCCGGCCCTGATGGCCGCGGGTTCTGACATGTGTGCAAAGTTTCAGGAGTTTTTGAGCATGTTAAGGCCTCCAAAAGTGTCCAAAAGGTAGCAGAAAAATAATAAGTCGGAAGAAGAAGAAGAATAATAATAAATAATCCTAAGGAAAACAATAGGGCCTTCGCCCTTTGGGCTTGGGCCCTAAATATATATATATATAAATATAGCTGCGAGCAGCGATTACGGGCCCAAGCCGGTGGCACCGCAACCCCGGTGCCTTTAGTTACCTAAAGGCACCGGAGTGGCGGTGCCGCCGGCTTTGGCCCTTCATCGCTGCTCGCAGCTATATTTATATATATATATATATATATATATATATATATATAAACAAGCCGGTGGCACCGCCACCCCGGTGCCTTTAGGGTTACTGTGCATGACGGGCAATATCGTAACTCCGCTTTGACCTTTGAGAAGATGTGTGCTGTAGAGCTTGCATTGGTGTGGGCTCTGCAAAAGTGTGCATTGAGGGCACATATCAACCACAAAGTATGCGTGAGCAACCTTCTGAAACCTAAAATGAAAAATGAGACACCCTACGGTCTCATGGACTTAATGCACACATGAAATAAGTACACAAGTTTGAAAGTTATATGAAGTGTGCCAAGACAGAATATTACTTGCCTGATCTGATTAGAAAAATAGTTGGTGTGTGTGTGTGTGTGTGTGTGTGTGTGTGTGTGTGTGTGTGTGTGTGTGTGAGGCGTGATTGAACAATGTAGACATAAAAACATACCCCGTCCTTTTGTTCATACAGGACATTATTCAAACTGCAAAGTGTTTACTTATATTTGTGTACAATCACAATAAAACACAACATTGTGCTTTTGTCAAACTGTAAACTACAACTGTCACCCAACCGAAATCTCTTACACACACACACACACACACACACACACACACACACACACACACACACACACACACACATAGTTTAAAAGCAAAAAAAATCTTTTGGACATTCATCATATTGCATTGGTTTTCATTTATTGTCCTCGATCAGAGCCCTAATCTGTTTATTTTTTCAGTTACACATTCTACATTGATTAAAAAAGAAAAATCAAATGTGTTTTTATTTTATACATAAATAAATAATCTATCATTCAGATGAGAATAAAGTTAGTGTTAGTTCAAATTTTAAGGAAAACAAATATATGATCTGAAATATAGCACATTCATTTATAATTCATTCAGGTTCAATTACCAAACATACAAATCTCAATGTAATTTAAAGCAAACAATACATTTAAAATACATGGGTTGTATGCTATTTTTTTTTATATAAAAAGATATATATCCAAAAAGACAAGGCCTAAACTTTAACAAGGGTTAAACAATCACTGTAACAGACACAATCACACACACACACACACACACACACACACGTCAAATCACTTACATTTTAGATGCAATATTGACTTTTTTTTCTGTTTCAGCAGCGAAAATAGTTAAACAAAGATCACAGCAGAACCATCGAGCATCTCACAGCAACGCGTTCTCATTACTGAATGATTCAGCATTTTGAACGAATCGGTTGACTCAAAGATTCAACGACCAATCCATAATCTGTCTCATTCATGAATGACTCAGCCGTTCGAACGAATCGTTTGAACGAATGAATCAATGACTCGCTCATTAAGACGGTCGCCTGGCGGCACCTAATGACGGTTTAGTGATATTAAAAGTATCATTCTTTCCAACGATTGTTAATTAACTCATATTTGAAACATAAGCTATATATATATATATATACACACATATATATACACACATATATATACACACACATATATATATACACAAAAATAAAATAAAAACACATTTGAAGCGTGTTTGCTTACTAAATTGTGAGCGGAACGAAAGTTGCAGCAAATATCAGCAACAGGAGTCAAATTTCATTAATCACGAGAGTGAAGAGCTGACTGAAAAGATGATGACGGAATAGGCTATTTTATGTAAAAGCCCCTATTTAAGCGAATCTATCATTGTACTCTTTTGTTGTTGTGTTTTCCGTGAAAAATAATAGACTATTGAACTCACAATTCAAGCAATCGGCCCCGTTATTGCACTAATTTTAAAGTGACACTAAAAAGTATGCGGCTGCACTGGCATTCATAACGGTGCGCGTCCATGGCGACGAGCGAGCAGAACAGAGCGAACGTTTTTTAGTTCATTCCTACTTCCATAGGAATTCCCTCAAGCGCTCTGCAAGCGCAACCCTTATCAATGTCCGTGTGGACGTCCGTATTTAAAAGCTCTCGGTCCTCAGTCACATGCTTGCCAAATATATGTATAAATATCATTTTGGACACAAGAGGGCAGTATGGCCCTATGTATAATTTTGTATAATAACTATCACTCGAAGAGCCCCTCCCCACACAGACACACACACACACACAGTTCGCCCGCGCCTCTCTCTCACACGCACACACACACACACACACACACACACACACACACACACACACACACACACTCCAGCATTGCAATCTTGAGATCGCAGCTTGTTCATTATGCTGCGTTCACACCAA
>JARWKJ010000015.1:38960167-39021779 GCA_029959095.1 Rhinichthys osculus | reverse complement strand
CCAAAAAAACTCCACCAGTCGCTGCTGAATTTCTCTCACCAGCTCTTCAGGAGGTTCAAGTATTGCCATTTTGTGCCATAACGAAGATGCAACTAGGTTGTTACAAACCAGTGCCCTCCCCCTGTAGGATAGCTGGGGTAGCAACCATTTCCAGTTAGACAACCGAGCACACACTTTCTCCACTAGGCCCTCCCAATTTTTCCTCTTGTACTCTTCTGTCCCTATAAATACCCCTAAGTATTTAAAGCCTGCTCTTCCCCACTGTAAGCCACCAGGAAGTACTGGACCTTTAAAATCCCTTCCACACCACAAAGCCTCACATTTACCCCAATTTACAACTGCTGAGGAGGCTTTTCCATAACATTCTAAGGCCCCCTTAAGTATCTGAATATCATTTTGTTCCCGGATTATAACAGTGACATCATCAGCGTATGCGGAAAGTTTAATATTAGAGAATACAGTGTCAACCTTTAGACCCATTAACTCTTTCCTCAACTTACACAGAAAAGGTTCGATTACAATACTGTACAGTTGACCCGAGAGAGGACAGCCCTGTCTGATTCCTCTTTCCACACTTATAGGGATACTCAAGCCACCAGCCATTTTAATCATACATTTTGCCTCAGTATATAAGAGTTTAATTTTGAAATAAAACCATCCCCAAAACCAAAAGCCTTCAAAGTATCAAAAAGAAAAACATGGTCAACCCTATCGAAAGCCTTTTCTTGATCCAAAGATAGCAAACCTATATTAACATCATTACAACGAGTAAAATCAAAGACATCCCGTATTAGGTGAAGATTATCTGTAATGGATCTATTTCTTATACAATAAGATTGATCCTTATGCACAATTTCTTGTAGCACCAAATTCAGTCTATTTGCCAAACACTTAGACAGTATCTTGTATTCAGAGCATAAAATCGCTACTGGCCTCCAGTTCTTTAAAAGTGTCAAATCACCCTTTTTAGGGATCAACGATAAAACAGCACGTTGACAACTTGTTGGAAGAATTCCTTCAAGAAAACATTTTTGCAATATTTCAAAAAAATCCTCACCAATAATGTCCCAAAAAAATTTATAGAATTCACCAGGAAGTCCATCGAGTCCTGGAGTACGGCCTGAAGAGAGACCCTTTACGGCCGCGGTAACTTCATCGAAAGTAAGCTCAGTCTCTAGAGAAGCCTTGTGTTCTTCAGTTAGAACAGGAAGATCCTTTAGCAGCTCATTCCTGCAGTGTTCATCTGAGCTTTCAGCAGAGTACAATCTTGAGTAAAAAGACACCGCAAGTCTACGCATCTCCAGCGGATCTGAGGTCACATGTCCATTGTCATCCTTCAGCGAGTACATCAGTTTTTGTTGGCTCTTCTTACGCTCCAGATTAAAGAAGTAGGTAGTAGGAGCATCCATGTCTTTTACAGTCTGAAAACGGCTTCTTATGAGAGCTCCTTTAACTCTTTCATTTAAAATTGAGCTTATTTGATTTTTTTTCTCAGTCCACAGCTCTTTTAGATTAACAGCATCATTATCAGTCATCATTTTTTTTTCAATATCACAAATCTCTCTTTCCAGCCACTCCAAAGTTTTTCTTAATTGAAAAGAGGAATAAGATGTATATTTTTGGCAAAAATCTCTTATATGCACTTTCCCGACCTCCCACCACTGTATAATGCTTTCAAAAAGACTTTTTTCTTTTTTCCAGGTCTCCCAAAACAAATTAAAAGTTTCACAAAAATATTTATCTTCCAAAAGTTTTGTATTAAAATGCCAATAACAACTTTTATGTGTATTTTCAGTCAAAGCAACTGCAACAGTAATGAATTTATGATCAGAAATAGCATTTGGAATGATATTTACATTGACAACTCTATTTCTCATATTGAGAGACAAATAAAAACGATCCAAACGAGCAGCAGAAATATTTCCATTACAAACTCTCACCCATGTATATTGCTTTGTAAGGGGATTATGTTCTCTCCACACATCTAATAAACGTAACTTTTGTACAACACCAGCTAAACAGGAGGCTGACACTGCATGAGGCTCCTCCCCATTTCTGTCTAGTGTAAAATCAAGAGTACAGTTCCAGTCTCCTCCAACAACAATAAAAACATCATCTTTTTCTTCCTTTATTATACTTTCTAACCTGGTGAAAAAAGTTAAGCGTTCCGCTCCAACATTAGGAGCATAGATATTCACAAACAAAAAAATTAAATTACTAATTTCTGCCTTTACTATTAAACACCTTCCTGGCTCCACTTCATTTTTTGAAAGAATGTTGGCTTTAACAGAAGGGGAAAAAAGAACAGCTACACCGGCACTTAGATTAGTCCCATGACTCAAAACATAGTCTCCTTTCCACCATAATCCCCAATCAACCTCATTGCTATGAGTACTATGGGTCTCTTGTAGGAAAGTAACACTTAAATCCTTCAATTTAATCATTTCTGATAATATCACATTCTTCCTCCCATCTCGCATCCCATTGATATTAAGGGATCCCACCCGCAAACACTCCATTAAAGAGAAGAGGAGAAAAAAGCAGAAAAGAGAAACAAAGTTAAAAGTCATCATAATAATTTTGTTGTTCCCTTCGTTGTTCTTTCTCTTTCTATTTTCTTATTTTGTCTTATAACAGTTAAATGTTTTTTTAGACGGAACCTCTTTTGTTGTGAGATTTCTTCATAACTACTCGTTTTTCTTATCTTCATTACAGAATTAACAAACTTTTCAATGTCAGGGAAATAATTATCAATTTCAACCCCAGATTTTCCTTTTGTCTTATCTAAGAAAGCATTAATCTCTTCAACAGTGTAAAGATCATTATCAGCCTCTCCATCTGACCACTGCTCACCCTCTCTCATACCATCATCAGTAATCTGTGAACACTCCTCTACCTCATCAGCAATGTTCTCCTCTGATCCTCCAGCCTGAGCTCCCTCATCCACTAACTCCTCTAAGCCTCCTTTTCTTCCCTCTTTCATCTCAATCATATCAGAATCAGCAACATTCTGTGAGCCAACCTGTACAATAGCATCATTATCATCCACAGCATTGGCACTCACCTCCTCTTGTCTTTTCACCTCCTCTGTCACTCCTTCATCTTGTTCCACACTCCTCTGCTCTACTACAGCATTATTATGATGTTCAACAGTAACTCCAGTATCATCTCTAGATGTGGACGGCCTTTGCTCATCTCGATGTGGACACGTGAAACGTTTATGGCCCAACTCACCGCACTCGAAACACTTCAAACTCTCAGTGCTCGCATAAATCATAAACGAGTTTTCTCCGTGATTCACACGGAAGGAAACTTCAAGAGTACGCGTGGGTGAAGTAAGAAACATATAGAGCTGACGTCTAAAAGAGAGTACATGTTTGAGTGCCACATTTTTACACCCGAGGGGAATCATTTTAACGGGACTCGCGATCTTTCCGAACCTCTGCAACTCTTTAATAATTGCGTCATTCGATACGAACGGAGGCGCGTTTGATATCGTGATTTTGGTTGCCGGGGCGGATAATGGGCTAATAGCAACAAATGTTTCCTTAACCCATAACCCGCTCACAGTCAACTGATTTACCAGCGGTTCAGATTTCAAAAATACCACAATCGCTTTATTCATTCGTGATGCCGACACTATATTATCGAAACCGATCTGCTCACCAATTACTACGAGCAGATCTTCCACGGTCACTCCAGGCTCCGGCACACACCTGCAACCATGCCGGAGTGATAGAGCTGACCCGGGAACAGACTCCATACCGGCGTCTATCTGACGCACGCGGTTTGAAACCCGCGCCTTTTCGTACTCTATCCTCTGCCTAAAACTAGAAAAAGAAAAAACCCGAAGGGAAAAAGAAAAAAACTAGGTGAAGCACGATGAAAGAAAACGCATTCGCTCCCACACAAACACTCAAGCTCCTCACACACTCCCAGCATACACCAGAGAGAGAGAGAGAGAGAGAGAGAGAGAGAGAGAGAGAGAGAGAGAGAGAGAGAGAGAGAGGCTCAACACGACTTTATTAGAACATGTAACTTTTTCCAGAAACCATATTCCTTATCTGATCATATAATCCAAAAATTCACATAAATAAATACAATAAATATACAATATTCACATATAGCATTTATACTTCAAACACCTTTAAAATGTTAAAACCAACATATCATCCAAAACCTCACACAAAACTCCTTCCACAGACCATATTTCGGAGAACCTTTGAATATCATTAACCAATTTAAAATATGTGTATTCAATTTTAACTCTAGCAGTCACCATGCCTTTAAAAGCATTTTCTGCATCTACTGTACCTATACCTAATAACTTATTTTTCCGGGTCTTCCAAATTGCCATTTTGGCCATACCCAACAGAAAATTTATTATGCATATTTTTCTTCTCTCATGATATGTATATTTGGGACCACTTATAAAACACTGATTGGAAAAAATCTTCACCAAAACCTTCAAACAATTTTTTTAGAACAATAAAAAGACTACCTAACCTTACACAAAAAATAAATAAGTGATCAATTGTTTCTTCAATACCACAAAAAGGACATTCTTTACCCACTGCTGGATTCAGGTGTGCCACGTGTCTGTTTGTAGCTATAGCACCATGAAGAAGTCTCCACTGGAGGTCTGCTGTACGCTTCTCAATGGGAGGCTTGTACAGAGACCTCCAGGATCCTTTAAAGTCTGGTCCAAACACTTCTGTCCACCTCCCTGCTCGTACTCGTTTTAACACAGTCTGATGGGCAACTTTAACACAAGTAAAGTAGATCGCTTTTTTACTTGTTTCACGAAACTGTCCCATCTCCGGGGTCTTAAAAGTTAATATTGTGTCAGCATCTTCATAGTTTTCCTTTGCTGCTGCAGATACACTGATAGATGGGAACTGATAGTTTCTCCTCCAATCTTGAGCTGGTTGAGTTTCCAGTGCTTCCCTGCAGACCCCAGGCAATGCTCTCGGCACCTCCTCCAACACCTGCTGCAGAAGACGCAGAGATCGGACACCCGTTTCACACTGTAGAGCTGCAGCCGTTTTCCATCCTTTAAGGTCTCTCAGATCTCCTATCCTCTTGAGTCCAGCTCCCGCCAGGCAGTTCATCAAGCTTCCTGATGACAGAGTTCTGGTTTCTATCAGTGGATTGTAAAACAATGGCTCTCCCATAATCCACTCCTTTGGTTCTGAAAAATGTCTGTTGACATTGAAGTTATCAAGCCAAGCCTTCAGCATTGACTGATAAAACGGGGTTAAATTACTTAAGTCCAGTTCTTTAAGTCTCAGTAAAAACAATTGTTTCTCATAACCAAGACCAGATACTGTCCTTAAAATAGCACAAGCAACACGAATCCATCCCAGATCCTCTTCATATAATATTCTTTGTGCTGTTTGCAATCTAAAAGTCATAATCCTGCTTCTTATGTCTATCAGAGCTTGTCCTCCTTCTTGTAAAGGCAGATATAATGCAGATCCAGGAACCCAGTGTTGCCCTGACCAAAAAAAATCTACAAATTTCTTCTGTATAACTTTTATCAGTTCATTTGGAGGATCCAGCACATTTAGTCTGTGCCATAGCATGGAGGCGGCCAGGTTATTTGTAACCAAGACTCTACCCCTGTAGGATAGTTCAGGTAATAGCCATTTCCATCTAGACAACTTGGCTGACACCTTCTCCAGCATTCCCTCCCAGTTTTTTTGTCTATAATTTTCTTTACCCAGAAATACTCCAAGAACTTTTATTCCTTCTGTATTCCATTGTAAACCCCCTGGAAGCTTAGGAGGCCCACCATTTCTCCAGGGACCCACAACAAAACCCTCACTCTTTGCCCAATTTACCTTTGATGAAGAGGCTCTCTCATATAACGCTAAACTTCTAGACAGTATCTGAACATCCTCTTGTCCAGTAATAAACACTGTTACATCATCAGCGTAAGCTGAAACAGAGACACTTGACCCATTAAAATCCCCTGGTATATGAAAACCTTTCAAATTATTTTTCAGCTTAATTAGCAGAGGCTCAATAACTAAGCTATAGAGTTGTCCAGAAATTGGACAACCCTGCCTAATTCCCCTCTTAACAGGTATTGGACAACTCAGTCCCCCTCCAACCTTAAGCATTACTGAGGCCCCTCTGTACAGTAACTGAATCCAAGAAACGAATGTTTCCCCAAACCCAAATGCTTTCAAAACATTTAAAAGGTAATCATGACCCACACGATCAAATGCTTTTTCTTGATCAATTGATAAGAACCCAATATTAAAATCATCACTCATAGAAAGGTCCATTACATCTCTTATTAGAAATAGATTATCCATTATTGTACGTCCTGGAACACAATACGTTTGCTCATTCCTCACAATAATACTCAAAAACTTTTTTAATCTATTCGCTAAACATTTAGACAATATTTTGTAGTCTTGGCACATTAAAGATACAGGGCGCCAATTCTTCAATAGCCCTAAATCACCAGTTTTAGGCAGAAGTGATAGTACTGCTCTTTGACAACTGCTAGGTAAAATACCTTTTTTAAAACATTCACCAATTACAATGTAAAAGTCCTCTCCTAAAATATTCCAAAAAGATTTATAAAACTCAGCAGGCAGACCATCTACTCCCGGGGCACGTCCTGTGGACAGTTGCTTTACAGCCTCTGAAAGTTCCTCATATGTAATCAATTTGTCCAATGTTTTTCTGTCCTCAGGTTTTAAATTAGGCAGTCCTTTTAATAACTGATCCATACTCTCAGGATCACAATCTTTGGGCCCAAAAAGTTCAGCATAAAAGTCCACTGCGATTTTTCTCATTTCAATAGGGTTTGAAGTTAATGTGCCATTTTCCTTCCGAAGGTAAAGCATATTTTTTTGTTTGACTACTTTATGCTCCAAGTTAAAGAAGAACTTTGTTGGAGCATCCATTTCCTTAATGGAAGATATCCTGGCTCGGATTAAGGCACCTTTTGCTCTTTCCTCTAACAGTGTTTTTAACTCCAATCTCTTTTTCTTTAAATCCTCAGTCATACCCGAAACATTCAAATCAATTACATTTTCCATTTCATTAATATCTTTCTCCAAACATTCAATATTTCTCTTTACAATCACAGTATTATTACAAGAAAACTGCTGACAAAAAATCTTGATTTGGACTTTTCCTACCTCCCACCATTGAATTACATTTTCAAAACGTTCTTTTTCTAGTGTCCAACTCTCCCAAAAACATTTAAATTTTTCACAAAATAACTTATCCTGTACCAGTTTGACATTAAAATGCCAATAAGATATTGGATGTGACACACTTTTCGTACTAAAATCAATAGTCACTATATGATGATCAGAAAACCCACAAGGGGATATAGCAACATTCATGACTCTATTATTGTCTGATTTATTCACATATATTCTATCCAGTCGTGCTCCCTTCACAGTAGAATCTAAAATTTTAACCCATGTGTATTGTTTCGTTAATTTGTTCTTACTTCTCCACACATCATTCAGTTCTAGTTCTTGAGTTATCTTAAGAAGCATATTACTAGACTGTAAATGAGGTTCTTGCCCATTCCTATCCAAAACAAAATTAGTGGTACAATTCCAATCTCCTCCCATTATTACACACATTTTTCCATCATCATATTTTCTTATTGCACTGTTTAACTTTTCAAATAATTCCATTCTTTGTGAACCTAAATTTGGAGCATATACATTAATAAGAAGAAATTTTAACTCTTTAATTTCTACTATAGCTATTAAAACCCTACCTTTTTCTAATTCAATAGTAGATAGGATCTTTAAATCCAAATGTTTAGAAAAGATAATCGCTACACCTGCGCTCAAATTTGTTCCATGACTCAGAATACATTCACCATCCCACCATTTATTCAATTCAATTTCATTTTGATTATCTGAATGTGTTTCCTGTAAAAACATAACATTGATATCCTTGAGATGAACATATTCTGAGATCACTGCTCTCTTATTCCTATCTCTCCCTCCATTAATGTTTAAAGATCCTATTCTCAAAATATCCATAAAAAGATATAAGGAGAGAAAAGAAAGAGAAAGGAAAAACAGAAAGCACTGCAAAGACACCTTTGATTTGTATCTCATTTCACAAAATCAATTTGGTTTACATTTAACTGGGGTTTTCCCCTTTCTAAGTTTAGTGAGAATCTTTTTTAAGCGAAACCTCTTTCGTGTACTCAGTTTTTCTTCTCCTACCCTCTTTTGCCAATATAGAACTGAAAATTCAAATTTCTTCACATCTGAAAAGTAACTCTTTACTTCAGCAACCTTTCCAAAAGTCTCATCCAAAAACGAATTAATTTCATCCAAAGAGTAAATCTGATCACAACGTACCTGGGAGATATCTGACAAATCTGAAGTATCAGATAAAACACCATCCTCATCATCCTCCTCATTTATTTCAGCTTCACCTAATTTTTGTAGTTTTTCTTTAGGCTCACCTGAATTTACCTTTCTGACACTGTTCTGATCTTCGGTGCTTCCAGACTCAGTCACTACACAATCTCTTCTTTTTTGACCTTCCATCCCCACGTCATCATTTATTTCAGACATCTGTACTTCAACATCACCTTCATCCATTTGTTCATTCTCAACAGACAACTCCTCATCCTTCCTCAAACTCTCAGTAGAGACCTCCTCATCATTTACTTTCTCAGTAAGAATTTCCTCATCATTCCTTACATTCTCAGCATTAATCACAACAACCTGATCTTTATGTGTATCTATTTGCACTCCAGTTTCAATTCCACTCGGGCCTGCCTCGGCTCTATTGGGACATGATAACCTTACGTGCCCGACACCACCGCATTCGAAACATCGCATCTCACCTGCGGTCGCATATAACATGTACGACTTGCCTTCATACATGCATCGAAACGACACATTAAGAGTCTGCGAGTTTAAGAACATAAATACATGTCGCCTAAACGACAGCACATGTTTCAAAGCCACATTTTTGCAGCCAAGTGGAACCATTTTGATCCCACTAGCAAGTTACCGAAACGCGAAAGCTCGCGCTCGATATCAGCGTTGGGAATGTACGGTGGAACATTGGAAACGGTTACTTTACTTGTTGGTGTTGCTAACGGTTGAACGTGAATAAAAGCACCACTTACGAGATCCCGCTTTCGATCAAACGATTCACGAGGTGTTCATCCTTGAGAAAAACCACCACGGCTTTGTTCATCCGGGATGCAGAAACAATGTTGTCGTGACCAACGCGTTCAGCTACATCCAACAACACGTCTTCCACAGACTCTCCAGCGTTCGTGACACACCTGATGCCGTGACGGAGCGACAGAGACGACGTCTGCACACTCCCGTGCGACGCCATCTCCGTCCCCGACACGCAATAGGCTACTAGACTATTACACGAACCAAAAAACTTGAGAATATAACAGACTAAAACCAAACTAGTTTTGCGAAAGAAAATACATAGAAATGCTTCCAATAAGCTCCCAAAAGAATAGTTAAGAAAAAAGTTTCAAATTTCCCTCTCACCGTGATCACCCTCCCACACACTCCCACACTACCACTTCCCAGCATGCACTGAGAGAGAGAGAGAGAGAGAGAGAGAGAGAGAGAGAGAGAGAGAGAGAGAGAGAGAGAGAGAGAGGGAGAGAGAGGGAGAGAGAGGGAGAGGGAGGGAGAGGGAGAGAGGGAGAGAGAGAGAAAGAGAGAGAGAGAGAGAGAGGGAGAGGGAGAGAGAGAGGGAGAGGGAGAAGGAGAGGGAGAGAGAGAGGGAGAGAGAGAGAGAGAGAGAGAGAGAGAGAGAGAGGGAGGGAGAGAGAGAGGGAGAGAGAGAGAGAGAGAGAGAGAGAGAGAGAGAGAGAGAGAGAGAGAGGGAGAGGGAGAGGGAGAGAGAGAGGGAGAGAGAGGGAGAGGGAGAGGGAGAAGGAGAGGGAGAGAGAGAGGGAGAGGGAGAGAGAGAGAGAGAGGGAGAGAGAGAGAGAGAGAGAGAGAGGGAGAGGGAGAAGGAGAGAGAGAGGGAGAGGGAGAGAGAGAGAGAGAGGGAGAGAGAGAGGGAGAGGGAGAGGGAGAGGGAGAAGGAGAGGGAGAGAGAGAGGGAGAGGGAGAGAGAGAGAGAGAGAGAGAGAGAGCGAGAGAGAGAGAGAGAGAGAGAGAGAGAGGATATATATATATGTTAAAACACTGTGGTATCAAATGTTCACAGAAATTATAACCTGTTACACTGTTAATTTGTGCAATTAATTTAATTTGTACATTTGAATTTAAGTTGTTATAATACTTTATTATTCTTTATGTCTTTATTATTATACTATGTGTTACAAGCTTTGGCAATATTGTAATATGTACAGTCATGCCAATAAAGCAATTTGAATTGAATTGAATTGAGAGAGAGAGAGAGAGAGAGAGAGAGAGAGAGAGAGAGAGAGAGAGAGAGATCAATATAATCACGAATGCGAGTTCAATATTGCGCTTTTTCAAGAAATCCCAGAAATATGAGCGACAAGGAAATAAAGTGGCGTCTACTTCACAGCAAGTGAAGCTGCACCTGATTTCATCCCTCGACCACGACACAAATCGGCACAATGCCAAATGATTTTGTCTCATTATAACAGCGGAAACAACTTAAGGGGTGGTTGATCATGATTTCACTTTTCTAACTTTAGTTAGTGTGTAATGTTGCTGTTTGAGCATAAACAACATCTGCAAAGTTACAACGCTCAAAGTTCAAAGCAAAGGGAGAGATTTGCTTTTACAGAAATTGCTTTTTAAGGACTACAACAAACGGCTGGTAGGAACTACAAAAGCTTCCTCCGGGGTTAGTGACATCCCAAACATAAAATTAACATAAACCCCGCCCCCGAGAACACGCAAGCAGTGTTGACATATCATTTAAAACACTTATTTTACCTATAAATTATATTTTAACAACTTAAAATATTCCGTCATTTATGGTCATACAGATAAGAGTAGATAAGAGTAATGCATCATTCAAAACTGTAAAGGGTCTATAATAAAAAACTATTTTTTATTTGTGTACACTCATAATCAAGACAAAATATTGCACTTTTGTAAAATAAAGAAAACGAATGAATCTCAACGCAGCGTATAGGCTAGCAAGCTTTTGCGGGCCGTCTGAACGCATGTTTGTTGGTGTGTGTGTAGATCATCTTTTCTTCACATAAAAGATTCATTTCCATCACTTTAGCTCATCAAGATAAGTTGACGATTCAACTTTAAGTTATACAAGATTCAACTAGACAAGATTTTAAAAAAAGAGTTGAAATGACTTGTACAGCCAATTTGATTTTACTTCAAAATGTAACTCAAAATTGCGAGTTATAAAGTCAGAATTGAGATATAAACTCGCAATTCTGAGAAAAAAGTCAGTGTTTTTTGCTCAGAATTAGAGTTTATATAAAACGAGTTTATATCTTGCAATTCTGACTTTATAACTCGCAATTGTAAAATAAAAAAAAATAAAATAAAAAAAGCCAGAATTGACTTTAAAATTTTTTTTTTTTTTCATGGCGGACACAAGCTTCCATAATGGGACGATGGAGTCTAGATAAGAAACTATATTATTGTTGTATTTAATGCAACTGTTTTGTATTTAAATCAAGACAATATACAGGCAAAATCATTGTTTTTTTTTTTCATACACTGGTCAATTTTGCGATTTTATGCTAATTTTGTTTCATAACATGTCTTCTTTCAGCTAGCAGAAATAAAACATCCAAAAATACACGCATTTAAGTGTTTTTTTTATTGCACTTTATGGTTTCGCATCTGTAGATTTCAATTTCTATGCATATCTTTCTATATCAGAAATCTCCACACCAGCAGCTTTACACACACCAAACTTTAATGTTTTATACATATTAATATCCTGAAGGGTTTTCAGAGGGGTTTGGTAATACAGTATATCATTTATTTAACACTTTCTTCCTAAAAACAGGATTTTCAGAGTGATAAAAAGATAAAACCCTTATATGTTGACAAAATCAAACGAGAATTTTGTCCCTGGCTTCATCAATGTTCAGATTTCTGTTCTGGAAATATGTGCAAATAAGTGCATATTTAATTAGACAATGACTCATTTGCATATGTAAACATAACATTTCAGAAATCTTGTAATACAAAATAATTAATTGTACGGTGAACAATCAATTGGAGAAGTTGGTTGTTTTTTTTGCCATAAACAACAGATTTATTTATTTATTAAGTCAGAACTTAATTTATTTGAAAATAATATTCAGTTTAGCCTTTTTTGTGGAAATCTGCTGCTGCTAACAAACCTCAAACGCTATACTTGAAAAGTTATAATAGAAAAAATAATATTCAACCCACTGAAAAATCTTTCAAAACACTTTTTGTTGGACAAACACTAATCTCCAAATACATAAAAAATAATCAATCTTCAAAGTAATAAAGTTCAATGTACAAAACATCACAGCTAATACAGTAAAGCATGGGACAGGTTACACCACTGTCATCAAAACTTAAGATTTAAGTGTCTAACTAATGAGCAGACTCACAATAATTTACTAAGGCTTTACAATGGTAATTATTAGTCTCAGTCTGTACAGATATCAAATACAGTACAAGTGCTGTTTTATGTGTTTCACCATTGCAGGCCTATATATGATTATTGATTAGATAAAAAATTAAACATATCTGATCTCAGTGATGATTTGAGCAAGTTTTCAATCAGATTATCTTATAAAACCATGGGTTCACTGTTCATAATTTGCACTGTTGGTAATATATTTCGTAACGCAGGTCTGTGTTATTGCAGATAAATCTATAGGCCTATCTCAGTAACTTATAGATTAAAAAGTCAAAAGTCCAGTTACACAAACGCCTTTCATAATAATGCATATGGTGATCAAGATGGTTATGTTGGTTTCAAAAACCTAGAATTATGTAGTTTTGTGAACACAATAAAACCAAAAATGGCAAAAATTATAAGGGGAGTGAAACCTGTTTTTTTTTTTTCTTCATAGCTAACTGACAAGCTAGGGTAAGTTGTCACATCTGATTTTATATAATAAAAAAAAATTGTTTCATGAATTGTTTTGCATGTCATAGTTGTTTACATTTTTAATTTTACAGTAAAGACATTAAATAAACTCCCTAATACAGATGCGTCACGTGTCCGCGCTGTGACAACATGCCCCAATAGCGTCCAACAGGTGCTGAATGAACGGTCTCTTTTAAACACCCGAAAAGTATTTTTTTTTTTTCACACCACAGGACTACACAAAAGAATATTAAAGTGGTGTAAAGCTTAAAAAACCTCGTGACCAGTAACATCACACGTTCCCTTTAAACATTTAACATGTTCGACACCGTGAAAGTTTTCTGTCAACTGCACTGATTCTTTATTTCCCTTACACATGTTTAATTCTCCCCAAACTTTTCGTAACTTTTATTTTTAGCTTATATTATTCTGTGAGATTGTATTTTAGCCCATATAGCAGTAATTTACGCGCTTCTTCAGTCAGGTGTAGCGCACGAGCCTTCAGCCGCCGCGGGCGCGCGCTGGACCTCGACCTCTCCAAAAGTGCACAAATATAACCTACCTTTCCACACGACACACCGAAACACTGCACACGGTTCTCCAACCGCTCAAACGCCGAGACAAGAGCATCTTCTGTGAGGAACTCTTCACCTGGAGCCAGCAAATCCACAACTTTCGCGTAAATGTCCTTTTTATCGCCTCGCGCGCCGGAAAACACGCCGAGGCTGGCGAAGCAAAGCACTAGAACAACTCTAGTCTCCATAATCTGTGTGTTTTATCCTGTGTTTCGGTGTTAAGAGGGTTTTTCGGGTGAGGTATAGGTCCGAGAGACTGCACACAAACACACACAGAGCAGCTTAAGAGATCCTCACACCTGCTCAGGTACAGGCTCTTCTAGCTCTCTGATTGGTCACTTCTCCTCCTGCTCTCAAACACGTCTCATAAAGGAGGGAAGCTTTCGCTCACCTGAGCTGAGGGCTTCGGACAGGGGCTTCCCTGTGTAAAGATCGCATTTCAGGACTTTGCAGCACTTGCCCTCAAGGAATAATGCCAAATATGTGATATTCAATACCCAGAATGAGCGAGAAGAGCTGCAGCATGTTGAGATGATCCACACCAGTACATCTCCTCTGAGAACAGGCCTAATTACATGTTCACTGAATTGAGGAACTCTAATGCAAATGCAGTGTGAGAAACAATCCCATGTAGTTCAGAAAAGGTTTGCATTTAAGACTGGATGTTTTCTTTCTAACACAGAGCAGTTTATCCTGTGGATGTTCATACATCAAGACAAGAGTAACACTTTACAATAAGGTTCATTAGTTAACGTATTAACTAACATGAACTAACAATGAGCAATACATTTGTTACAGTATTTATTAATCTTTGTTAATAAAAATCCAGCTGTTTATGTTAGTTCACAGTGCATTAACTAATGTTAACAAATACAACCTTTGATTTTAATAACGTATAAGTAAATATTGAAATTAATATTAACTAAGATGAATACATTGTTCATTTTAACTAAGGTAGTTAACTAATGAACCTTATTGTTAAGTGTTACCCAAGAGTGAACTTTAGTGAACCAAGTAAAATAAAGTCAGATTTTAACCAATAAAAAATTAATTATGTTTCATCAGGTTGCCATTTGTTTTGTGGTCATTAAAACCAATTCATATTGTGAAAACAATATATGTCCCATCAGCATGTTGCATCATGTACTTTCTGGGTGACAACTCTGCTAATATCTGTGGAAGAAATTTAATATGATCTATATGTTTGCATTTTTTATTTTTATAAATTTTTATTATTATTTTCTTATATTCGTAGTTCTTAAATTAAAGTAGTAAAATTTAATATGATCTATATGTTTGCATTTTTTATTTTTATAAATTTTTATTATTATTTCTTATATTCGTAGTTCTTAAATTAAAGTAGTAAAATTTAATATGATCTATATGTTTGCATTTTTTTATTTTTTTTTTTTATTATAGTTCTTAGATTAAGGAAGTAAAATGCACGAGGATTGCATGTGGAGTCTCATAATTCTCTGCTATATTGATGGAACAAAGAGCTGTTATTAACCCTTATGAATGTACATGTATGACCTTGTATAACTTGACAATGAGAAATGTGTGACTGAGACAAAGGGCCTTTTACACATTAGTAGTAGGATGCAACAATGTGTTAGTTGGGGGACATGTTGTTCATTCAGCCACTCGGAGGACACAGACGGAGTCCACTATAAAGGAGGAAGGGTGGCACTCGTGGTCACATCTGTGACTGTTAAAGAAAATACATAACATTTAAAGATAATTTGTACATGTTTGTCACTTATTCAGTGATGTAAAATTGTTTGCCACCTCATATCCAAAACATTTCAGGTTTGCATCTACATAGAAATTAAAACTCTGACAGGATAAGCAGCGTTTGAAGTCGTAAAATGCTGATAAACACACACCTGTGACCTCACATTGTATGTTAATGCAACTATCGTTGCTTAGCAATAGCAAACAAACAACTTTATTACTAAGCAAAATAAGTATTTTTATTATTATCATCAATGTACTATTTGGTGTCATTTATATTTCATCATAGGGTTAGCAAGCTTTTAACGTCCCTTAAAAGAGAAAAATGACTGTAATGCACAGACTCTCATGCTTTATTGCATTAAAACAATTCCCAGGATGCAACACTGAAAAACAATTAATTAAATGAACTGCATGGTTTTGTTCAAGTCAAACAAAACTCTTTTTCATGGGTTAAATATCACTTTCAGATTTAACAATTACAGGTTACCACGTTTTACCATGTACTCGCTTAATTAAACATTAAACATAATGGCAAACAATACAGCATACTGCTGTTTGAAGCATTTAGTTTGGATAATGCATACAGATTCACACACACACACATATATATACTGTATATATATATATACACTCAACTAAAGGATTATTAGGAACACCATACTAATACTGTGTTTGACCCCCTTTCACCTTCAGAACTGCCTTAATTCTACGTGGCATTGATTCAACAAGGTGCTGAAAGCATTCTTTAGAAATGTTGGCCCATATTGATAGGATAGCATCTTGCAGTTGATGGAGATTTGTGGGATGCACATCCAGGGCACGAAGCTCCCGTTCCACCACATCCCAAAGATGCTCTATTGGGTTGAGATCTGGTGACTGTGGGGGCCATTTTAGTACAGTGAACTCATTGTCATGTTCAAGAAACCAATTTGAAATGATTCGAGCTTTGTGACATGGTGCATTATCCTGCTGGAAGTAGCCATCAGAGGATGGGTACATGGTGGCCATAAAGGGATGGACATGGTCAGAAACAATGCTCAGGTAGGCCGTGGCATTTAAACGATGCCCAATTGGCACTAAGGGGCCTAAAGTGTGCCAATAAAACATCCCCCACACCATTACACCACCACCACCAGCCTGCACAGTGGTGACAAGGCATGATGGATCCATGTTCTCATTCTGTTTACGCCAAATTCTGACTCTACCATCTGAATGTCTCAACAGAAATCGAGACTCATCAGACCAGGCAACATTTTTCCAGTCTTCAACTGTCCAATTTTGAGGAGCTCTTGCAAATTGTAGCCTCTTTTTCCTATTTGTAGTGGAGATGAGTGGTACCCGGTGGGGTCTTCTGCTGTTGTAGCCCATCCGCCTCAAGGTTGTGCGTGTTGTGGCTTCACAAATGCTTTGCTGCATACCTCGGTTGTAACGAGTGGTTATTTCAGTCAAAGTTGCTCTTCTATCAGCTTGAATCAGTCGGCCCATTCTCCTCTGACCTCTAGCATCAACAAGGCATTTTCGCCCACAGGACTGCCGCATACTGGATGTTTTTCCCTTTTCACACCATTCTTTGTAAACCCTAGAAATGGTTGTGCGTGAAAATCCCAGTAACTGAGCAGATTGTGAAATACTCAGACCGGCCCGTCTGGCACCAACAACCATGCCACGCTCAAAATGGCTTAAATCTCCTTTCTTTCCCATTCTGACATTCAGTTTGGAGTTCAGGAGATTGTCTTGACCAGGACCACACCCCTAAATGCATTGAAGCAACTGCCATGTGATTGGCTGATTAGATAATTGCATTAAAGAGAAATTGAACAGGTGTTGCTAATAATCCTTTAGGTGAGTGTATATATATTAAATGAGAAGCATAAAGTAAATATGGCTATTGTAAACCTGCCCTATAAGCAGAACAAGTAATCCATTCCCAAAGTAGCCATAGTAAAAAGTGTATGCCTCTTTTGTGAACTTTTATTCTGATCTGGGGTCAGACACACCTAATGTAAACCTTCAGGAGATGAATCATGCAACATTAGTCTCAGATGTCCACGAGACGCTGTTGGGTCTGAGCTAGACGAGCTTCCAGAGACACCGGTGAGGACCAGGCCAGTTTCACAGCGCACACTGAGCGTTTGGAGATCTGACGGCCGGACTTGTCATTGGAAGTGAAAAGTCAACAGCCAATCACACTCATTTGGTTTCACTGAATGGAATGAGGTCAATTGAGCAGCTGGGAAATACACGACATTCACGATGGAGACGAGGATGAGCAAGGCTTTGATCTGGATTCAGGATTGCTCTGTTATAGCTCATGAAATTTAATGGAGTTCTTAGTTTGAAACATAATGTCTCCTAAAAAGAAATCAAACTAAAACACAAATAGCTAGTTTCCCTATGAATTAAGTAGATTTTTCTGACCCCCACTGACAGACATTTTTTTCTCGTTTGATACATTTCTCAGAAAACAAGAATTGTTAGATATTTTAGACAACAATGTAAAAATGATTTTTTGCAGTGCATGCAGTAAGAGTATAAAACGCATGAAATGAATGTGGTGTTGGTGTTCATATTGAGATCTCTGATATTGTTCAAAGCTCTTGTGAAACTCCAGAAGAGACAAATATGAGATTAACGGGAGAAGAAAAGATTGCATTTGCTCTCCTTTACATCTCACTGTTGTAGCGATGAAAGAGATCTGAGTTGTGAAAAGCCCCACGTGTGTGACGTACCTGTGGATGTTCAGGTGAAGCTTCACGGTCAGGTGTTATCTACCCTGAAAAGAGGGACTGTTATTGCATACGGTCTTAATCATAATATGAAGCTTTTTGAGGAGTGTCTTCAAAATTAGTATTTTTGTCTGGTTTCCGCAGTCCAAATATCCAAAAAACTAGTAAATCAAGATGCATTTACTATACGAGTAAAATACCATAAGATATTATGTCTTGTTTTCTGGGGATATTAATCAAAATGAAGTGATTTGTTGCTTAAAAAAAGCTAAATTATCTGCAAATGGGGTTAGAAAAATAATGTTAATTCAAACAGAAACAAGATTATTTTTCTTACCCCCATTGGCAGATAATTTAAAACTTAATAATTTTGATTTATAGTCCCAGAAAACAAGACTTAATATCTTATGGCATTTTACTACTTTAGTAAAGACATCTTTATTTAAGAATTTTTAGATATTTGGACTGGAAAAATGAACATCACAACAGTCATAAAATCTTGTATGTTTTTGGAGATTTGGCCAGATGAGGGCGTCCTCTGCCCTATAACTAAACCAGCTGGAGATTATCTGAGAGGGATCTGCTGCAAAGAACAGTTTTGGAAAAATAATTTAGTACGAGTGGATAAAACGTTTTACATTTTGCTTACGGGTGTTTTAGCCTTTATGAACAGCAGGGGTCGTCCACATTATTACATTCTGCTTCATTAGTTTCCTTGTCTCTCAATTAGCAAGCTTAAGTTTACAACAACATCCTGGATTCACTGCAGCACTTTGTGCAAAAAAAGAGATTTTCATTTCTTAATGATGGTTTTCTGCTGTTTAGCATCAATCAAAACTGAAACATGCATTCAGTCATACATTTTAAAGGTGAAATGTGTACCTTCTGCACTATTAGAATCAACACATGTTTTTAAACAGGTTTCCTGAACACTCGCCCCATTTGTCAGAAGGTCCCGCCCTAAACTCACACTGAGGCACATTGGTTTTCGTGTTCAGATCAGTGTTTGATATCACCAGAGAAATCAGGTTACAAATGACTCTCCACATTAAACTCTTAAACCATAATAGCATTTATTATTAAAAGGTAAAGGGCACTTTTTTTATTTAGTTAAAGAATAAGTGCACTTTCTTCTATACATGCATTAATGCATGCATCTGTAAAGAAATTGTTTTTAGTTTTGCATGTAAAAAAAGACTATTTAAGGAGTGATTCACCTTTAAATTAAGTTATAGAATATAAACACTCTGCTACACATGCATATTAGCCAAAATTAAACTAGCATAAACCACACATTTATATGCATGTATTAATGTATGCAAGCATGCATGCATTTGTAAAGGCAGTTTTTGTTTTGCATGTAAAAAAGACTATTTAATGAGTAATTCACCTTTAAATAAAGTTATAAAACAATTCAACTTTTCTCCAATACATGCATATAAACTATCGCCTAAAATATTCAAGCATAAACCACTCAATTTTATACATATACATTCATGAATGCATGCATGAATTCGTAAAGAAACGGTTTTTGCATGTAAAAAAGACTATTTAATGAGTCATTCACGATGCATATAAACTACAGCCTAAAATAAACATGAACATAGCACCCGTTTATATACAAACATTAATGTATGCATGCATGCTTTTAGAAAGAAAAAGTTGTTCTTTTTGCATGTAAGAGTCATTCACCTTTAAATTAAGTCACAGAACAAATAAACCATACTTAGAAATATACAGCCCGTTCTCATCCCAAGGCGTCATATACTGAAGCTTTTGCCAAAGCGTCTATATCCAACGCACATGGCACCCTTTAGCGTCAATATGAGACGCAGATATATGGCGCCTCCTAGTGGTCTAACCCTAACACTACCCCAGACCTAAACCTACCCATAACCGAAGCGTGTTATATTGACGCTAAAGGGTGCCATGTGCGTCGGATGTAGACGCTTTGGCAAAAGTGTCAGTATATGACGCCTTGGGATGAGAATGCGTTGCATAGTCAGCGTGTCATCACTCTCAGCAAGAATCAAGGCTTACATCTAGCGCTCATAGAAACTATATGCGTTGCAATATATGGATATTTTTAAAAAGACATTTCTGAACATGCAGTACCTTCCTGAATCTCCAGGGGTCCAACGATAGAGGGAAAGGGATTGGGAAAAGCCCCAGGTCAGACCTGAACCCATGCATGCACACGTCACCTTACTCTCGTGTTATTTCACACTAACCAGCGCTCATGTACAGGGACTGTGACAAAGACTGGCGAAGTTCAAAAGTCACTCTCTCCGTGCACTGTTCCCAGATCTTCTCCACAGAGACCCGCAACCGTCAATTTAATAAAACCCTCCAATATAACATTCTGCTTACTGTTGCAACCTGCTGAGATTGGACAGAAGCCTGCAGGTAACAGCTTAATAAGACCTCACCAGCACACACTACTGCTGTTTTTACACGGCTAATAATATAAGCGCCGCAGCCCCTGAGAGCAGAGAAATCGGCAGAGAAAGCCGACAAGCTGATATTAACCACCTTGCTTTATTACAAACAGCCTCCATTACTGCTAAAGATAGGCGATCCCTCGCTCCTGCAGGTCTGGAGAGGAGAAGAGGACGGTAATTTAGGATGAGAGGGAGCGCTCACGATATTGATCTTAGCTCGGCTTTTGCTGAGCAGAGTGGGAAAAAAAGAGAGTCAGAGAAGGTACGAGGCATCCGATTGGCTCCTGGATCTATTATCTTACACTCGGGCTGACTCGGCCATCCTGTGACAGAGGCCTGGCTTCTATTGTTATGTTAAGTATACTTTATTAGCAGCTCGCAGTCTATTTAGGAACAATTCCTAGAGCGGTTCTAGTGCAGATGGGGACTTCAGCATGGAAACAGAGCGATTCGACACATTGAATACGCTCAACAAAGACATATAAAGATGGTTAAGCCTCATTGCACATATGTGCAGGGAAATAATGGTGCATTTAAAAATTACAGCGCATTATGCATGCATGCAAATATTGCATTGGAGAGATGCTGGTCCCTTCTGCAGGTGCGAAATAAAATCAAATATTAAAAATGAAAATACTTGTAGTGTGACGTGCTGAATCTGCAACAATTTTAAATGCATTTTCTGATTCTATTAATAATCTACAAAAATCTCTTCTATTATTAAAACGATGAGGCTATCATCAATGCAGAAACATCTTAAACCGAATAAAAGCAAAAAAATAAAGGAGCACAAAAAATTGCACTCTCCTACACACGCATGTAAACTTTCTCCTAAAATAATCTAGCATAAACCCTCCAATTACCATATATAAATGCATTAATATATGCATGCATGTATTTGTAAATAAACAATGCAAGTAATTCCTTTTTTGCATGTAAAAAAAGACTCTTTAATGAGTTTCTGAAGGTCTATTTATGTTTAGCGACTCTCTCGCTTGTCTACGGTAGTTTATTATTTGCCGTCGATTTGATTTTGCATTGTGTAAATGACAAGATTGATGGCGTGGGCTGATCCTGACAGACTCTCGCACATGAGCTCACCCTCCCTCTCTGTCTCGAGTTAATGATCTTCATATTAAGATCACTTTAGGACCCAGGAGTGGAGAGGGGCCCCGTCCCACATGGGGGCCGTCTTTGTGTCTGGATAGACTCAAGGGAGACTGGAGACATTAACACCATCTCAAATCATGCAATAATCCCCAACACACACACACACACACACACACACTGACCAAACATACACATACACAAACACTGTGACCAAACATGTATACACATATACACGTGTGAAAACAGTAGCTTTACTGTAATGTTGTGTATTGATGACTGTTGTGTATGTAAATAAACATACACGTGTTCTTTCTATTTTGCATGCAAAGTCACCTAGACGTACACAAGTCACACACACACAAAGAGATCTGGCCAATCACAAATGAAGCGTTAAATGAAGAAACATATAGTACGGCTCTCTGGGGAGAGAAGGTCTCTTACACAAAAGGAGCGTCCCGGCTGAGACGGCGTGTCATTAGCTTCTGTCCCGCCTCAGCACTTCAGCAGCCAATTAAAGGTTCCCGTCGATCTGCTCACTGTCAGATGAGGCACACCTAAGCCACACCCCTTCACCACAGCCCCGCCCCTTTCACAGCAACAATGCTGATATTCAACAACGCCTCCTCGTTCATTTGAGGAAAAGTGCCATTGTGGATCTTGTTGTGGACAGGTACCCTGTTACTTTAATTTAGTACATTGAAGGATGAACCTGAGCCATATCTAGAGACGCTTACTATTGTGAGAAGTTGACATTCGAGGGGGTTACAGTCACTTATTTGAAGGGGTTTTAGTCACTGCAGGCACATTTTCTCAGGATGAAAAACACTGCCATAGCAAAGACTTTAGATTCAACACATAATTGAAGCCTTTGTATATAATGCATTATAAGAATATTTTTTAATGCATTAATTATGCCTTACATCTTATATTGCATTGTTGCATCAGAAATAATTGTAACCAAAGTTATTTGAACATTTAGAAAGTACAAGACAAACGAGCAATTTCAGATGCAACAAGGAATCTGCAAATATTATAATGCACTTTTAGGTGTAACACAATACTGTGGCATTAAGCTCAAATCATATAAATGCAAATATTTACAGCTCAAGTATGATTTTATGCATTAAAGCACAAAGCGGCTCTATGACAGACATCTGTGGTCAGTTTCCTTAGAACCTGTTTAAAAAGAAGTTAGTTAAAGTTGACATGTTTATAGCAGATAAATAAAGTTAAACTATGATCTTAGTGAGGATATACCTATACTTATGGAAATATAATCAGTGAATTATACAGAATTGTCATTTTAAAAGTAGGCTGGTAACGTAAGCAAAAGCTTGGCTAGTGCATTAAAGGTGTGTGTTCATTTTGTACATATTTAAACACATTGGCTGCTCCTGTAAAAACACAAACACAGATGACAGCAAGCATGCAAAACGAAAATAAAAATGATTTGTGTGTCAACTTGGTGTTTCACTGACGCAAATACTCTGAACTAGAGATTCAACAACTGAACTCATCTGCCGTTTTCTTACATCACTTGCATAAATTATTTCCAGTTTCACGATATGAAATAGAGCAACAGCATAAAGCCAGAAGCTACAGTTACCGTGAAGATTGATACTTGATTGTCCTGAATTTGGATTGCGATATCTCATAAGCTCCCAGCAAAGGCAAACCACAAAAAAGCACCTTATTTCACTTCACATCAGCCATTAGACAACTTTCACACACTCTTTTTTACTGTTTTGAGCATTTGCACACTCAAAGTTGCCATCAATCTGAGGAGAATCGCTGTTGTCTGTGTTTCCATGGGACTCGTTGTCTGTTTAAGGGAAGATTTATGGCATCTAACTTCACGATGATAGGTTTTATAGCATAACAAGTACTGTTGTCCCAATCAGCCGAACGGATGATGGATCTGTTGTTGGAGTGACTGAACGAGGAACTCTGCTACGGGAATGATGAACCTCACAAAGCAAGATTGATGCTCTGCCCTGGACAGCGTATGAATTAACATCTCCTGCTCGCTTGTTTACACGCTCTTCCCCTTTCCTTCCTGCTAACATTGGCTTTCTAATCAAATCAGATCAAATCAACAGTGCTTTACCGCTGTGATTGTCAAACTAGCGCCGGAGCATTCGCATGAATTAATTAGCATTAATATAATCGGCGGTAACAGTGATAACTGCATAAACATGAGACATGCTCATTATTTATACTGTATATGAATAAGGGGATGCTTGTAATATCAGAAATGTGATCGTCATCAAGCTTTACTGCACTAATGTGAGCTGATTTAGATGACAGGGTGGCTTTTTGAAACGACAGTGACGTACAGGTACGTCCAGGTTCTGTTACCTGTTGATTTCAGGGCTGTAATATCTGGAGATGAGCTCTGGTTTTGGGGCGGCAGCTTTTATTATGTGGTTAATACCCAGAAGACTGTAGGTTTGATACTCTGTGCTGCTCCTATTCTCTGTGCCTGATCTGCAGATATTTCATTTGTGAATATGGCACATATATTATTGGTGCTTGCAAAGGCAAATATCACTGTAACTATTGCACATACTGGTTAAAGATTTTTTTTTTAAATAACCATAAAGAAACCACCTAGCAACCCCAAAGAAAACCATAGCAACCACAGAAATACCCTAGCAATCACATAGCAACACCTTAGAAACCAGCATCCACATTGCAACGCCCTACAAACTACCCAGAAAACCACAACAACACCCTACAAACAACTCATAACACCCCAGAAACCACATAGCAGCAGAAACAACACCATAGAAACCACATATCAATGCCCTATACACACCACCCCAAAAACTCTTGCAACACCCTACAAACTACCCAGAACACCTTGTCAACCACATAGCAACACCTTAGAAACCACCCAGAAAACCCCAGCAACCACATCGCAACACCCTACACAGCACCCAAAAAACCTTGCAATGCCCTACAAACTACCAAGAACACCGTGTCAACCACATAGCAACGCCTTAGAAACCACCCAGAACACCCCATCAACCACATAGCAACACCCTACAAACCAGTCAGAATACCCCAGCAACAACATAGCAACGCCTTAGAAACCACCAGAACACCCTAGCAACCACATAACATGCCCTACAAACCACCCAGAAAACCCCAGCAACCACATTGCAACACCTTACACACCACCCCAAAAACTCTTGCAACACCCTACAAACTATCAAGAACACCCCAGCAACCTCATAGCAACGCCCCAGGAACCACCCAGAAAACCCCAGCAACCACATTGCAACACCCTACACAGCACCCAAAAAACCTTGCAACGCCCTACAAACTATCAAGAACACCGTGTCAACCACATAGCAACGCCTTAGAAACCACCCAGAACACCCCATCAACCATATAGCAACACCCTACAAACCAGTCAGAATACCCCAGCAACAACATAGCAACGCCTTAGAAACCACAAGAACACCCTAGCAACCACATAACATGCCCTACAAACCACCCATAACACCCCAGCAACCACATAGCAACACCCTACACAGCACCCAAACACCCTAGAAACCACATCTGCTAAATAAGTAATTAAGTACAAACATTCCCCCAGAGGAATTTTCTATTGCTCAAAGTTTTCTCTTTCACAACTTAAGAGACATAATAGAGTTAAAACTTTGCCTCAGACTGAAATTCTTAAGGAAACAGACACAAATAAGACATTTTTGACTGTTTGCAATTCAGTAAGTTAAACTGTTCTCAGGAGAAAGATCTGAAAAGCAAAAGTCTTCATTTAATGTCATCGCTGTCTAGTAGCAACAACTGAGCAATGAAAGAGATCTCGTCTGTGGTTCCTCCTCCGCTCTGGGAACAGGAGATGCCAGAGAGAAAGAAAGAGAAATAGAGCAAAAGCTACAGGCAGATGTTATCTGGGAAAACGTCCTGCTCCATACACACTTCAGGGAAGCACACTCAGAAGTACCTAGCGAGATTACCAGTGTTTATTTGATTCATTTCCAGAGGTTAAAACTTCATGTGAAAGCTCCGGCTTCAATAAACTCAACTAGTGCTGGGAGAAAAGCACTGTGCGTTTCTGCTCTCGGAAAAAAAAAACAGAGAGAGGGAAAAACACTTTGCAAAAAGACTAACTGGATTAACCGTCATGCTTTATTTTAGCTACAAATATATCGTCTTCGCAAAAGAGCCGAGCGGACGGCGCAGATGAAGATGTAAAAATACAGGCATCAGGAGAATATTGTCATAAAGACGCCACATGTGACTGGTTTTCCCGAGCACTTCAAAAGCTCCTGCCGTGGAATCAGCACAGCTTTGATCTGGGAGACTGTGGCTGCGTCCGATTGGCTTTGCTGGAAGACAGAGAGAGAGAGAGAGAGAGAAGGAGAGATATAAACCGGCAGAGGGAAAGCAGGTCAGTGGACAGACGCCTCCAGGGAGAAGTGTGAGGGGTGCGAAGATTAGGAATGCCAGACTGACCACAGCAAGTGGAAGAGAACAGATGTCCAGGGTCCCACGACTCCCAGGGGACAGAGACGGACACTGCACAGGAATCCCCCCAAAACACACACACACACACACACACACACACACACACACACACACACACAGAGTCTCCAGTGGTTAAGAAATCTCATATACTGCATCTTTCGTCATTGCATCACACAAACTAAACAGACTCTCACAAATCTACTGAAAGCAGTAAATAAGGGCCCCCAGCACCCTACAAACCACAGAACATCCTAGCAACTACATAACACCGCCCAACAAACCACCCAGATCACCATAGCAACCAAACTACCCAGGACACCCTACAAACCACCCAGAACACCCTAGCAACACCCTAGAAACCACCCAGAACACCATAGCAACGCCCTACAAACGACTTAGATCACCATAGCAACATAAACTACCCAGAACACCCTACAAATGCCCTACAAACCACCCAGAACACCCTAGCAACGCCCTATAAACAACCCAGAACAACATAGCAACGCCCTATAAACAACCCAGATCACCATAGCAACCAAACTACCCAGAACACCCTACAAATGCCCTACAAACCACCCAGAACACCCTCGCAACGCCCTATAAACAACCCAGAACAACATAGCAACGCTCTATAAACAACCCAGATCACCATAGCAACCAAACTACCCAGAACACCCTACAAATGCCCTGCAAACCACCCAGAACACCCTAGCAACGGCCTAGAAACCACCCAGAACAACATAGGAACGCCCTACAAACGACTCAGATCGCCATAGCAACATAAACTACCCAGAACACCCTATAAATGCCCAACAAACCACCCAGAACACCCTAGCAATGCCCTACAAACCACCCAGAACAACATAGCAACGCCCTATAAACAACCCAGATCACCATAGCAACCAAACTACCCAGAACACCCTACAAATGCCCTACAAACCACCCAGAACACCCTAGCAACACCCTACAAACCACCCAAAACAACATAGCAACGCCCTATAAACAACCCAGATCACCATAGCAACCAAACTACCCAGAACACCCTACAAATGCCCTACAAACAACCCAGAACACCCTAGCAATGCCCTACAAACTACCCAGAACACCCTAGCAATGCCCTACAAACCACCCAGATCACCCTAGCAATGCCCTAAAAACTACCCAGAACACCCTAGTAATGCCCTACAAACCAACCAGAACACCCTAGCAACGCCCTACAAACCACCCAGAACACCTTAGTAATGCCCTACAAACCACCCAGAACAGCAGCAACACCCAACAAACCCCCAAAACACCATAGCAACATAAACCACACAGAACACCATAGCAATGCCCAACAAACCACCGAGATCACCATAGCAACGCCCTATAAACCACCCAGATCACCATAGCAACACAAACTACCCAGAACACCCTACAAACCAACCAGAACAGAAGTAAATATCATAAATACCACGATTAACAACCTCGTAGCTCACAGTAGGTCTGTCTTAAAAGTCATCGTTCAAAATCAGTTTCCTTACGGAGAAAATGAATGAAGTTTTTACTTCTGGAACGACTGTTGAGCTCTATTGTCTCGAGTAGAGCAGCTTTACAGCTGAAATTGAATAAGTTTCATAATTGATGAAATCAGAACTGTTGTTTTCCTGTTTATCACAATCTCCACAATCCTAGTATTTCTCCTGAGGAATTTCAGGAGAACATCTGAGACGAAGTTGATACTTGAAACCTGACTGCTGTCGTGTGTGTGTCCCACTTCTGTGTGCTGCCAGTGTGAGAGCTCAGCTGTTGGCTGCGAGTCTGTGGTGCGTGAGAATCGAGGGATGTGCGGAGAGTTTGGAGAGCGTGATTAACTCAATCAACGGCTGTACTGTCTAACGTGTCACAGAAGAAGAGGAGAAAGATGGTCAAACAGTACGAGGACGGACGGATGGATGGATGGATGAAGTGGGAGAGGCTGGAAAACACAATTTTCCACCAGCTGTGAAGAACAACTTCCTCTGATCTCCAAATACTGCAATTTTCTCCCCACAAAACTGCCTTCACGCACACTTATCTTTATCATTCATATGAAAGTATATATTTGCTTTTTTGAATATATATATTTTTGAATTATATATATACACACAGTATATACACACACGCACACACACATATATATATATATGTATATAAAACAATCAACAAAGTATTTATATATATATATGCTTTTTTAATAAATAATTCTAATTGATTGTTCAAAAAGTACATTTTAGATGTTATGCATTCATTTTGTATATATATATATATATAATACAAAATAAATACATAACATCTAAATTATATACTTTAAAAAAATTATAAATCCAATATACAAACACAGTGTATATACACACATATATATATATATACTGTAAAAATTGATATGATCAATAATTTATGGCAACATGTTTTTACATTGGTTTAACTCATCGAAATAAGTTTAACCATTTTCAAGTTTAACTTATTATTATAAAACTAAATTATACAAAATTTAACTATTTTTTCAGTTTACTGTAATTTAAGTTGATTGTACTTGAAAATTTAAGGCAGCAACTTTTTTTTTTACATTATAGGCCTATATATATATATATATATATATATATATAATTAAGTTAGTAGAATTAACTACTGTATTCCTTGATTTACTCAACATACTTGATTAATTTAGTGTTTATATACATGAATCTACCTGTGCTATTCTAAAACCGAACTGATTAACTGTAGTTATGAGCATTTCCTGTGCAGGTGTAGACAAGTTCTTGTTTTTCTGTCCGACATGCATCATTAGTCCAGCTGAACTAATAAAACCGGTTATAGTCTCCACCACCCAAAAACCAGATGAAGAATAACCTGAGTGGGTGATTTGGATCTGCTGAATATGAAGATTCCCCTTAAAGCTTTAATTAACTAGGAATCGCCCCCTTTCACAGATGTAATTAAACGCTGTTTGAACCTCTTAATTGCCAGTGGCCTTAAATTGTTTCTGTTGGTCGGTCAAACCTGAAGTCAGACCCGCTGGGGCAGGACGGCCCTCGTCGTGAAGGTGACTGTGTTTCGGGCTCGTCGTGATAATTACCAACCACTCCATCCACAAACCACCATTTACAGTGTGCTTTACGGCTCAGAAGAAAGCCAGCACAATTCTCCCCATGCAACAAGACAAACGCTGCGGGAAGAGTTTTATGATAATGTATGATTTATACAGCTTGAGCAATAACAATAGCGATGCTTAATCTAATTAGCAGCACGACAAACTAGAATGCAAATACACTCTAAAAAATATTGGGTTCTTTTTTCTACCCAAATCCTGGGTTGAGCCTTTGGTCAATTTTTTGGGTTACATTTTCAGTGTTTGGGTAGTTTTTGTGTAACATAGATCCTGAGTCAGATGTAACAACCCAGTGTTTGGGTAGTTTTTGTGTTACCCAGATCCTGAGTCAGATGTAACAACCCAGTGTTTGGGTAGTTTTTGTGTTACCCAGATCTGGGTCAAATGTAACAACCCAGTGTTTGGGTAGTTTTAGTGTTACCCAGATCCTGGGTCAAATGTAACAAACCAGTGTTTGGGTAGTTTATGTGTTACCCAGATCCTGGGTCAGACGTAACAACCCAGTGTTTGGGTCATTTTTGTGGTACTCAGATCCTGAGTCAAATGTAACAACCCAGTGTTTGGGTAGTTTTTGTGTTACCCAGATCCTGGGTCAAATGTAATAACCCAGTGTTTGGGTAGTTTTTGTGTTACCCAGATCCTGGGTCAAATGTAACAAACCAGTGTTTGGGTAGTTTTTGTGTTACCCAGATCCTGGGTCAGACGTAACAACCCAGTGTTTGTGTAGTTTTTGTGTTACCCAGATCCTGGGTCAAATGTAACAACCCAGTGTTTGGGTAATTTTTGTGGTACTCAGATCCTGAGTCAAATGTAACAACCCAGTGTTTGGGTAGTTTTTATGGTACCCAGATCCTGAGTCAGATGTAACGACCCAAAGGTTAAGTTATTTATTGCAGGCTTTTTGCGACCTACTTTTACAAGCTCCAGCACGAGATCCAGCGCCGTTACGCTGAAAATGGGACAACAGAGACTGGTCAATTACACTTGAATTACGAATAAATGTTTTAATATTTACATTCAATATGTTAAATTAGCTTAAATGTATGCAATATGTATTCAAAACTATATTTTCGGTTTTACCGTTTTTACAGTATAGCATTTTTATAAAGGAATTATCATGCAAACCAGTGGTTGTGTGGAGTATTTTGAAAAATGTTTAGAGGATTTAAATTAATCCGTAAACATTAATTCATGTATGAAGTAAAAAAAGATAGTAAAAATGAATCAACCCAGTATGCTGGGTTAAATAAACAACCTAATTTGCTGGGTAAAATTAAAATTGATGTTCTATATTTAACCAGCCCTTGAGCTGAAAACAATCCAAATTGGGTTGTTTTTAACCCAGTGTTTTTTAGAGTGCAGCAAACCAAGCTTGCCTTGATAGAAATGCACAAATGTTGTGCAAAAAAAAAAGTTGAGCCAAATAGTTATTAGAAGAATTCCTCAACATTTTCAAAGCACAACAGCTTTGACCTTTGAATCGTTGATATTTATATCACCACTGGTTATTAACTAATTACATATGCCATATCTGCCAAATTAGAAGCCCCGACAGACACAGGAAGGAGGTTAATTGGTTACTGAAATATTTTTGCATGAGACACACAAACACGGTTATATAGCGAACGCGGAACATAAAGAAGCATAGCGGCGGCGTGACAAGCGAAGCAGAATGGATGAAACACTCCACATGTTGCAAGCCCAGATGAGACGGTACAGCTACCGTATATAATTAAAGCAATTGCATAAGCTGTTCAATTATACTCCGCCTGATAGGCATGCCACTCTCACGCACTCCTCGGCGAGAATAACCGGGAGAAAAGCAGGAAAAGAGGCCTTATAATTACAGACGTGCCATATGGTCAGCACAGGGATCGTGCGGAAATATTTACTTTCCTGCTGTATCTGAGATTGTGTCTTTGTTAGTGTATGCCAGCGTGCGCTGTCAGAGTTTGTCAGTGCTTGGCCACGCTGTAGACCACCATCAAACACGCGGCTTTAATTAGCGTCTGTGCGGCAGTCATTACTGCAATTAGCGCGTCTGTGCGCGTATGCCTGGGGAACCTGAGCAGAACCTGCTTCTCCCTATCAGCTCCTCCCTGGGCCCAGCAGCTGCTTTAACTCACTTCTCTCTCTGTGTGTGTGTGTGTGTGTGTCTTTACTTAATTATCTGCTTCTTATTTATTTATTTACTTATATCTGTTCTCTGGGCCCTCGTTTGATTATCATTAGGGCTCCGCGAGCTGAGGAATACCAAAAGTTAACTTGTTTTCATCTCTCGGTTTTTCTTTAAAAAACAAAAACATTTTAGCTGTTGTTGTCTTGAGATGCTCGTTTGCTGAAAAAAATAATTTTCCTAATCAGCATTTATGTCTTGTCTTTCAATAAAAACATCCTAGAACAAGACACATTTACTTGAGAAACATAATTATGTGAGATAAGACATTTGAACTAAACTAATTTATCTGAGAAATAAAATTGCACAAGAAAATAAGACTTGTTTACAGAAAATACATCTTGAATTGACTTCATTTTATTTATTCTTACTCCATTGGGGCTTTCTTGTTTTAAACATAAACCTCACGAGATTTTGACAGAGCTTTGCTTTATCTATCTATTAGCAACTAGCAGAACACCCTAGAAACCATTCAGAAAGAGAAAACCCTAGCAACTGCACAGCAACCACCCAGAATACCTTAGCAACAACCAGGAATACACTAGCAACCATCAAAAACACCCTGGTAACTTCCTAGCAACCATCGAAAACACCTGGGAAACTGCACAGAAAGCACCCAGAATACCTTAGCAACAACCAGGAATACACTAGCAACCATCCAATACACCCTGGCAACTACCTAGTAACCAGCCAGTAAACCCTACCAACTACTTGGCAACATCCTAGCAAAATGCTAGCAACTTCCTAGCAACCATCCAAAACAACCGGGGAACTAACCTAGCAACAACTGCATAGCAACACCCCAGAAACCACCCAGAATAGTCTAGCAACTGCCTAACATCACCCTAGTGACCACCAGGAATACATTAACTTAAAATTAAATTTCTTAGCAACCATCCAAAACACTGTCAACTACGTAACCAACCAACTTCCAAGCAACACCCTAGCAACCACCAGGATGGTTGCTAACAACTACCTAGCAACCATCCAAAAAAACCTATTGACTGCCTAGTAACAGACCTTAGTAACTTCATAGCAACACCCATGCAACCACCCAGAATACCATAGAAACAGCCTAGCAACACCCTAGTGACCACCAGGAATACATTAGCAATTACCTAGCAACTATCCAAAACACCCTGTCAACTACCCAGTAACCAACCAGAAACCCTAGCAACTACATACCAAAATCCAGAATACGCAATAAACTGCCTGACAACACCCAGGCAACCACCAAGAATAACATAGTAACCACCTAAAACACTTAAGCAACTACTCAGAAGACCCAAGCAACTTCCTAACAACATCTATAATACTTTAGCAACTTTCTAGCAACACTAGCAACCACCAGGATAGTTTCTAGCAATTGCTAAGCAACCATCAAAAAACCCTGCCTAGTAACAGACCAGAAAACCTTAGTAACTGCATAGCATCACCCATGCAATCACTCAGAATACCCAAGTATCCACCTATAACACTTTAACAACTGCACAGAATACCTTAGCAACTGCCAAGCAACACCCTAGCAACCCCACAGCAAATTGTGCCATACTACACCTTCAAACTAGCCTTAAACCCTTCAAGTTTCATGCCTTTTAAACTACTTCAAAATTTCTGACCGGCCTTTCTCAAGTTTGTCTTTACAAAACGTTTTTATCTAGTTAACCTATTCAACTTCTCTTCGCAGGGAAATAAAACTTATTGGGATGCTTTAACTTGAAAAACAAGACAAACTGTTATTGTTATACAGGTTCAGTTGGAACTGAGTGTGAAAACAGCCTGACAGAACGGCAGTCGGTCGATTCACTGGAGAGAGAAGGAAGTTTCTCTTGAGCGGCCGCTGAGACTCTTCTCTTGACCTTTGACTTCATTATCTTCCTAATTATGCTCATAACTAGTCTGACGGCACAAACCCGGGAAAAGACTGTCGGCTTATTGCTGTCCGGAATATTAAAACAAAGAACAAACTGTCAGTACGCTCTCCAAAACAGCTCTTTAGCTCCGCCCACTCACATGAAGCACTGCGAATTACGTAATCGGGTTGATCTCTCTACAACACTCATAAAATACTGAAATGTTTATATGAAGAGTTTGGTTCCAAAACGCAATAAATCCATTAAGATTAATTTGAGTAAAAATGTGTTTTCTTTACCAAGAAAGTGGAAAGATGAAAACCACTATTTTCTGTTTCAAACTTTCACATAGCATTTGTAGGTCATAATAACAAAACAAAAAAATTAAATCCAGGTTTTAATTTTCAAAGATTTATTATAAAAACTGATGCAATAAATCCATTTAAAAAAATAAATAAATCAAAATGCAATTAATCCATTGAATCAATATAAAGTTTTTTTTTTCATATTGAAACTGTTGTAAATACACAACAACGTAAGTTTATTAGTATAATATTTTTATTAAGAACTGTAAAGAAGATTGAAAACATTTTTCCTCCTCCCGAGTGCCTCATCTTCTTAATCTCCTCACGTAAATGATTCGATTTCGATGCCTTACGTTTCTTACCCGCCGCAGAAACAACCACAGGTTCATCAATGCCGTCAAAATTATTCATTTTTTTGTTTGTTTGTTGATCGAAAAGTACAAAATAGATAAGAAAAACTAGGAAGCCGGGTGTGTTTAAGGCGCTGCCGTTACTGTTTACATTGCGTGGAATGGTGCGTTGTGATTGGTTGAGAGTGGATATATCGCATTCTGCAGAGAAGGGAGGTTTGGAAAGAAAGGGAGAAAACATGACAGAATAACTGGCGGATATCGCATTTTACTTCAAATTAAACATTGACTTTTCAATACCAACCAGATACAATACTGATTTTTGCAGTAACTAATTTTTTTTATTTATAAACGTTTATCGCGTTTTGGAACCAAACTCTTCATATATATATACCCAGATAGCACACGTACATCACAGAGACGTCTATTTGATGTGCGTGTTTACATCTGGAAGACGTCATTTTTAGAGTGTTTGCTCATCTGCAATCGGACGTTTCCCGTCAGATGTCAAATAGACGTTTAGAAGATGTCTTTAAGATGTAATGATTTAGAATGCATGTTAAACTGACATCTTAAAGGGATAGTTCGGCCAAAAATGATATTTAACACATGCATTACTCACCCTCAAGCCGTTCGAGATGCATATGTAAATCTTGTTTCAGACGAACACATTTTCAGTTATTTTAGAAAATGTCTTAGACCCTTCAGTGGATATAATGTGAACGCGCGTCGATCGTTGCCGGAAGTCAGATATTTTCATTTATAAAGTTTTAAATATGTATATTTTTACGACAAAACCGCACGGATTACCCTCAGAAGGCCTTCGTTTATCCCCCGGGAGCCGGATGGATTACTTTTGTGAAGGATGTATGCACATTTTGGGACTTGAAGGAGGTGGACCCCATTGCTTCAAATTATATCCACTGAAGGGTCTAAGACATTTTCTAAAATAACTGAAAATGTGTTCGTCTGAAACAAGATTGACATATGCATCTCGAACGGCTTGAGGGTGAGTAATGCATGTGTTAAATATCATTTTTGGCCGAACTATCCCTTTAAGATGTCTATCAGATGTTAGTAAACAGCAGATGCTTTCCAGATGAAGTGATCTTTGACAGACATCTTGCAGACGTACGTGTGCTATCTGGGTATATAAGCATATTTTACAATAAACTTAAAAAAAAAAGTTTTTATACATACAAGCAACATTTGTTTTATATTTCTCTGTTTTTAATTCGATTATGCTGTTCGCAAAGCTTCATGGGATTGTAGTTCTTTCCCTCAGTAAAACCGTTAAGTTCACAGTCTTGTACCTTTGACTTTGTCCAAATTTTCAAAAATGTTTTTGCTTCAAATCAAAGTTTGTAGTGTTGCGATTCTCCTCGTACAGTATCTGATTGGTTTGGTTCATGGCTTATAACTCTTTAAACAAAGACTATTTTAAAATCCCTATGGGAGAAAAAAACAAAACGCCCGAAGCCAATGCCGCTGGGAACTAGTGCACTCTATGGCTGCATCCGAATCCCATTCTTCCCTACTATGGGAAGTCTAGAATTTATTTATAAGTTTAGAATTTATTTATTTATTACATTAATAAATACACTTTGTTTTCAATACAATTATTTAACTTTAATAAGTGATCAGATGCACCATTTCATACTCACTTAATGTTGGGTTAAAAATAACCCAACGGGTAGCCCAACTATGGGGTGGTATAGCACCTTCCCAACTGTGGGTTATTTTGACCCAGTGCATTGGGGTAAAAGCCAGTTGGGTTAAAAGTAACCCAACAGTTAAGTTAACTATTTATTTTTATTTATTACATTAATAAACTCACTTTGTTTTCAATAGAGATTATTTATTTGTATAAAACAATTAATATATGTCTCCACAATCATATATTTAAATTACAAATTAAATATCGGGGAGTCTAGAATTTAATGTAATATACATAATTTTGCACATAAATTCAAAATACACAAGTGTACATAAAGCATTCGTATTTAACCCAACAGTCGGGTTATTACTAGAAATGACCCAACGATTTTAAAAACGACCCAATCTTTTTTTTTTTGCAAAATAACCCAACATACTATCCCAATATGTGTTACCTAACGGTTGGGTTAAAAAATAACCCAACATTTTTTAACTGTTTCGGGTTGTAGGTGAAAAACGAGAGTTGTAGAGTTTGTCCAAATTCACAGTACTCATAAAACTATCGACTACTCCCAGCGGGATTCTGAGGTTTGCATGCGATGGACACTTTACTATCCCATGAGGTCACTGGAGCGGATTTATGAATGATGATGATGACAGCATGGCGAATGTAGTACGTCCAGATTACATTCATACTACGAAACCTTTACTATATACTATGGAATTTTATACTGCACTATATATATAGAATGTACTTTTTAAGCGGTCGTGAAGTACTTATTCAAAATAAGCACCTACTCAAGAGAGTATGCGATTTCAGACGCAGCCGATTACTCAAACTTAGAGGTTTGATCCCATCCCTTGCCCTCAGTAGGAGACTTCAGTGTGTGCGTCACCAGCAGTGTTTGTGCTCCAGATACGAATGATTCCTCATAGCATGTGTCTTATTGAGGAGAAACTTTAATAAGTGATCAGATGCACCATTTCATACTCGCTTAATAATGTTGGGTTAAAAATAACCCAATGGGTAGCCCGACTATGGGGTGGTATAGGACCTTCCCAACTGTGGGTTATTTTAACCCAGTGCATTGGGGTAAAAGCCAGTTGGGTTAAAAGTAACCCAACAGTTAAGTTAACTATTTATTTTTATTTATTACATTAATAAACTCACTTTGTTTTCAATAGAGATTATTTATTTGTATAAAACAATATATATGTCTCCACAATCATATATTTAAATTACAAATTAAATGTCGGGGAGTCTAGAATTTAATGTAAATAAATATACATAATTGTGCACATAAATTCAAAATACACAAGTGTACATACAGCATACGTATTTAACCCAACAGTCGGGTTATTACTAGAAATGACCCAACGATTTTAAAAATGACCCAATTTTTTGGGGAAATAACCCAACATATGTGTAAAAAACAACCCAACATTTTTAACTGTGTAACACTACACCTTCAACACATCATTTGCACAAGAAAACAACACCCATTTCCCTCAGAAAACATCCAGCTCTCTCTATTATGCAGCTTTTGAAGATAAACTCTTTGTTTCGGGAAGGAAAATGAATTAATTATCATCCGTTGCTTTAATACTTAGAAGCGTATATTTGTGTTAGAACTGAGTAGAATTATCTCGCTTATGTTTTGCCTTCTTGTTGATTCTTTCTGCCTGCAGCTTCTGTGCAACAATCCCTGTAGTATTTTTAGTGGGAGAAGTTTTCATTCCTCCTCCTTGCACTTGCTGAGTGTGTTTCGGAAGATTATTGAGTTTGCTATTTGGGTCACAGCATGCTGTGCTTCCGTACATTATGTTTGGGAATAGCTGTGGAGAAGATACATATCTCCGGAAACATTCGGCACTACGGCGCGTCCCATCATTCGCTCGCCCCGTGAACCGCTTCTCCGTGTATCTGACATGTTCTCGGAGCCTATCAGACCCGTCGCCTGACACGGGAAGATAATTAGCCGAGCGATTAGGTAAACAATGGGCTTAATTGAGTAATCAGAGAGAAGGAGAAACTGCAGAGGCTACGATTAGAAATCTTCAGCAGCGGCGCTGGGTTTGTTTGGGGAGCGAGAGGCGGATTTAATCCGTGCAATTCCTGGGAGAGATGCGAGATCTTCCCCGTGGAATGCCAAGACACCGGAAACTTTCCGACTTTGCATGTGCTCTCTCTCTCTCTCTCTCTCTCTCTCTCTCTCTTTCTCAATACTCCACAGCAGATAAAATGATTTTATGATTTAAGGCGCCGATTCTGCCTCGGGCGTGAAATCTAAGTTCATGTTACGGTTGGTGGTGATAGATTTTTCTTTATTGCTTCCTTGCTTTTCATGCATTTTGCTCTTTCAGCATTCCGATGAAACTTGTGGATGCCGAAGAGCTTTTGTGTCACTACAAGTCCCCCTTCAACGCAACCAAATCCAGGCCTCTTTAAGTGAACTGAAAAGTGAATAATAGGACTCAGTCCTCTTTGCATTCACAGTAGCTGGGTTACCATCCACATATCTTGCTTGCACATTTTTGGTAATTGCTTAAAAAATGCTGCATGGAAACACAAAGATGCAAATAAATGGAAATGGATGCATTTTTAATTAGATAAAGCAACATATGCATAAGCTATGATGAAAAAAAACAACAAAAAACAAATAAATTCCTAAAAAGAGTGACTCTTTATTCACATACAGTACTTGTCATCAATGTTTCCCAACATTGTCACATGACCTCCTCAAGTTGCATGTTTAATTCAGCACATGGCATCCAGTTATCAGTTACATTTGCATTATTACCCCAACATAGTACACAATATATATACTATATAGTGCACGAATGCATACTGTGTGCATTTTCTATATGCATGCTACTGCAACTATTTTCCAAAATACACACTGCATACTGTATCCCACAATGCAATGCATTCAACTTGACCTACCATTTTCAGTGTGGTGAATGAACCAGATTTAAAATAGGAACAAAAATGCAAATATATACATATTTGCTTTATTCACTAATTTGTATTGTTCCAATGCAAAAATTGCATTTGCAGCTTGGCTACAGTCCCTGGCCTTAATGGAGTAGTAAATCCTGACATTATTAACATGTTGTTCCAAACCTGTATGCTGTTACTTGTTCCAGCGTTCACGCTGATCTTTCCCATGCAACGACAGCCTTAAAAGAACAACAAAGCAACATAAACACCATAGACTTAGACTTCTGAACTCATACGATATTTGCTATATATTTTGAAAAGTGACAAACATTGATGCCAGTGCAAACACACAAACACTTTAACAGTCCGGCACGCAGCTGTGAAGCGGGGACTCTCCTGTCCAATATCCCAGCAGCCCTGAACACGAGACCCCAGAGACAAACACTCATTCATCATGAGCTGTCAGGGGCCCGGGGCACCATATCACGCTGCTGTTGATTTAACAGGAGACTGTCTGACATGCTTAGACCTTCCAGAACAACTACCCAGATTTACAACACACCAACCTGCCTCTAGATTACCCATTATCTCACATTATTAGTCCAGCGCTTGTGAGGGACTTTCACTTTCGCCCAGGCCTGAGTTGGACACATCTGCAATCTAACCTTTAGGGTTTTTAAGTGATATATACTATAAAGCAAATCTCAAATGTTTGATATTTTTATTTTGTTGCGAAAAAGTTACTATGTTATCAGCCTACTTTTTATATTCACTCTAAAAATACTGGGTTGTTTTAACCCAACTTTGGGTCAAATATGGACAAACCCAAACGTTGGGTTAAAAATGTAATTAAAAATTCAACCCAATGGCTGGGTTTGTCCATATTTGACCCAAAGTTGGGTTAAAACAACCCAGCATTTTTTAGAGTGTAAAGTTCGATATATATCTAGTATAGTTAAGAAACTCGTGGGCGCTGGCTGATGGTCCTTTACATGCAATCCACAAGCAATCACATGATTACCGCATGGCACAAGCTGATTGGCTCTGCTGATCCGGCAGCCAATGAGATTGCTTGCTCAACATTTAAATAGTCTGGTCCATTGTTTGCTGAAAGTTAGTCCTGCTGTGTGCTATCCGAGTCCCTCTACCTCCCCAGCTCCACCTGCCTAGATCTGCTATGGGATTTATGTATTTCTATTTATTGTGTTTTACATGCTCAATCAACAGCAATAATCTCAATAATCAACAGCAGCAGCAGCGTAGCACACCAAATACATTAACATTGCCATATTCAATAACATGCTTCATGAGAATATAGACCTTATATATAAATGCTCACATACATGCAGTACACTCATTAAAGCAATATACATTATATAGCAAACCTCAACTACTTGATTGTTTATATAAGGTCGCAAAATGTAAACTATATCATCACCCAGCTCTTATCTGCTAAATGTGAATAGAATGCATGAATATATTAAGATATTATTAACAATTACATCATGATTTTCTGTGAAGCTGCTTTGCGTGATGTGAAAAGGCCATGAGTGTGCATTTGACAAACACTAGAGAGAATACATTTGAAATGTGTAGTCAGTTTGGTCTTTGGGCCAAAAAGTGGGCTAATTTTTATTTTTTTTCATATTTCTGATCTGAAATTATATGCAAATATTTAATTAGATAATGCATTTTTTGCATATTTAAACATAGCATTTTAGAAAACTTGTAATACAAAAGAATGATCTTAATGTACCGTGATTAATCATTGGGGAACGTTTGGTGAGATCTATTAGTTCAAATGTTTCCCCTGTACTGTCTTAAGGTGGTTTGTTACGCAGGTCTAACGGGTCTCCCTGTCCAAAGCCATCAGAACAGTCTGATTTAACTGGTTTCTTTCAGGCTGACCTCCTCAGTTCGCTATGCTCACTGATGTACTGTAAACTCCAGTGTGAAAGTGCCCTAAAAGGATGTTCTGGACCGGGTCGGGATACGTGACCCTCGAACACACGAGGAGCGTCCGTGCATCTTAACCTCGGACAGCCCAGCAGACTCATGGATTAGCAGCCCGACTCATTATCAGCGGTGAGCAGTCGAGAAATACACTTGAACAGTTTCTTTCCAATTTCTCACTTGGTTGATCTAATATGTGAAAAGAAAACGAATCGACCCATGTCATTGGGTTATTATTTTGCTAATGTGAAATAGTTTTTTTTTTTTCATGAGTGTGCGTTTCAAAAAATCCAATCAACATTCCTGACCACAGAAAAGGGCCCTTTTCCATGCGCTGAGATTAAAACCCCTCCAAATTAATAATCGTTAGCATTCGACTCGGGAACTAACCACTGTGCAAGCTCTTAAGAGCCTTTATTTGCATATTTTAGCATGCTTTGTGAACACCGTTCCTGCAGTTGGGAAGGATGATGATGCTGATCGTGATATTATGGCCGCGGCGCATATGGCGTCTGTCCCGTGAGTCTCTGATAGGTCAGTGATAGCAGAGAAATGCTGTGGATTACAGTGTTGAAGAGGACCGGATTGAAAAATGAACTTGTGCACCGTCCGAAACCCCCCACACATGACTGAAGGAGAGGTGAAGGTCAGTCGTTTAGCTGTCGGTGAAGAGCCAAAGCAAATCTTTCAGTATTCAGCGCAGGATCCAGCTCACATCAAGTAAATACCAGCTTTTCTCACACAAAAGCATATATTTCTGCTTCCCACTATACCCAGAAACCCCTTCTCTGTCTGGAAACACTTAAACTTACTGAAGGGATACTCCACTTTTTTTGGAAATAGGCTCATTTTACAACTCCCCCAGAGGTAAACTGTTGAGTTTTACCGTTTTTGAATCCATTCAGCCAATCTCCGGTTCTGGCGGTACCACTTTTAGCATAGCTTAGCATCATTGAAGTGGACAAGACCATTAGCATTTTCTGAACCTTCCGTCAACACAACGGAACTATTTTCAGGCGCTGCGTCATATCATTACGCCTGCTGCTCTCATGGTACGGCAGTGAAGTTTCTTGATTATCACGCAGAAATGAGAGCATGGACGTAGGTTTGGTCTCAGCTTTGGTGGGGACACCAAATCAGCTTTAATTAATGCTCCTAACCTTGAAAGATTGCAGAAGCTAGGTTTAACTGCAACAATATCCTGGGTAACCAGGATCACCAGTTAATACTATTTTCCACAGTAGAATCTGCATTTGAAAGCCTGGTCAGTCACTACTACTGCTAGTTATTTGTGTGGCTAGTTATTTTGCCTACTTACACTCTGCTTTATGAAAAAGCTTCGTATGTCCCCTTTCTTCTTCTTGGGTGACATAGCTGATCTACAAAGTGGCAAAAAAACGGAATATTAAAATGTTTTACTCTGGCATTTGTATATGGCAGGCAGAGAGACAGCCCTGGTAACTTACCGTCGGCGTCGTCACGCGCGCACACACACACCCACACACCACCCGCTCGCTGCCAGTGAGTGCAAGCTCAAAAAGTAGTCCCGGCCCGCGCGTGTAGCCTGCATGTCAGATACCCCGCCGCCAATCAAATTACGGCGTATCTTGTACTGTCGTCATCCTGGCCGTTGGAATCGATCCAAATAGCAGCGCAAATATCAAAATAGCAGTTCAAAGGAGCTTGCTAAATATTGGTGGGGACAAATTTGCAATCTCAAAATATTGATTGGGACTAGTACCTAGCGTCCCCCCCTAAACCTACGCCCTTGTTAGTTCCTAGCCATATCAGCCTAGAAAATCGCAACTTTACATTTTCCGTCGGTCTTAGTGCACGATGTAACTACAGAAGAGTCAAGTTTTAAATAGGAAAAATATCGAAACTCTTTGGTCTTTTTTTTTTTTGAGAAATGCTAATGGTCTTGTCCACTTCAATGATCTATGCTAAGCTATGCTAAAAGTGGTACCGCCAGAACCGGAGATCGGCTGAATGGATTCAAAAACGGTAAAACTCAACAGTTTAACTCTGGGGGAGTTGTAAAATGAGCCTATTTCCAAAAAATGTGGAGTATCCCTTTACTGACAATTGTGCGGCATATATTGTACACTGCATACTTTTCTTTTAAATAGTATGTGAAATAGATTTCAAACATTGTCACATGACCACATCATGTTATTTTAAATCCTATTGTATTCAACATGCATACTATATAGTGCATACAGTGTGCATTTTCTGTATGCATTTGCCAAAATATGCAGTATACAAGCAAAGCACACTGCGTACTGTATCCCACAATGCAATGCAATCAACTTGACCTTGCATTATCAGTGTGGTGAATGAACCGGAAGTAAAACCATTACTAAAGTACTGTTACATAACATGTCTTACTTCATATACAATTTTTTTTTTTTTAAACAAGTGTGCACTATGTAGTATACTAGTATTCCATTCGGGACACAGCCCATCTCTCACTGGTGCATTAAACTAACAGCATTTGTTAAATAATGGTTTTCCAGGTAAGTTCATGCCCTTAACAGGCTTCTCCATATGAGAGATCTCAAACGGAAAGGTCTTATTATGATTGATCTGACCCAAGCTAATCGCTTCTGTTCGCTAAGATTTCTAATATCAGACGCACAACATGTTTGTTATTTTATACTCACCAGGCAGATCTTTACCCCATATGGGAAATTAGTATTTACGCTGGTTTTCTAGTTCTCATTAAGAGTCAATTATCAATGTCTCGTGCTTTAGGAGAATGACAAATTAACTGTTTACAAACTTAGCATAAAATGAGTCGACAACATTCGCGAATGCTTCTCGAAACACCTTGATACAGTGCAGGGAATATTCTTTTTAATTTGTCAAATGGAAATCAAACTTAATTAAGGAGAATGGCTACATCTGTTCCACGTAAAGCTTGCAGGGTCCATCAACCCCCAGGTGGTCTGATAATTAAAAACATATTTCTTCCTACTTAAATGAAGTTAGACCCTCCATGAACATCTGTTTGGAGAGATCTGCCGTGCCGACACAATATGACACATCGTAGCCATCAACGTTTATTAACTATGTTTTTCAGATATGGAAGAAATCACTGTAGTGTTTAAACTGAATCTGTGCTTTGATTAATTTCCGAGGGTCAGCCTGTAGCGCTGTGCTCGTGTTGGCCGATGCACACTTGACTGATCACTTATCAGTGCTATCTACAAATGCAATGAGCAAAATAGAGCTGTGATGCCATTGGAAGAGTGAAAGAAGTCTCTTGTGCTCAGCAAGGCTGCATTTATTTGATCAAAAAACAGGAAAAACAGTGAAATATTATTGAAATTTTACATTTCCAAACACATCTGCAACATCTCCTTCCTCGCCTAGTCATTTTCTGTCCTCTTATTCAACGGTCCAACCAAAAAATGGGGCTAAAAGGCGGAAAAAAAGTATTTCTTACACAATTCAGTCAGTCAAAAGATAAAATACTGTAGTAAAAACCTATTAATTTGTTGCCTGCACGTTAATAAAAATAATATTTATTAGATTTAGCAAAATATTTAGACTTACAGTAATAAAAACTTACTGTAAAATACTGCAAAAACTTTTCGGAAGTAAATAATATTAATTAACTTTATAGTTTACAAATTACAAAGAATATACTATATTTTAAAAATAAATGCATGTTGTTTATAGTGAAAACATTAGCATTACCAGAAGTCCCCGTTTGACCCATGTACGGAGATTTGTTGTTACCTTTATATTTCGAACTGTAAATATATATATAAATGCCATCCTATAATGCCTGACATTTTAAGTAAATCTCTTAAAAGTGCAACTTTGCCGATTTTCAAATCCCTTTGTATTGTTAAACTGTGTGTAGTATATGTAAATAAACCATGTTTACTCGTCCTCTGTGTTACCTGGGCCGAGAAATTCACATTTATTTATTTTGACGTTTTTGCATCCCCACTCACCGACGGTCCGATCGACGGAGGGTTTTTAACAAGATAAAACAATCATAAAGCCAAAACAATCTCTGTCACTTTAATTTCCTATTATCACTGTAAAGCAGCTTTGGAACAATCTACATTGTTAATGAAGATGACTTGACAACATTATGACTAAAAGATTGCTTAGAAGTCGAGTATTTGTGTTTGACTCTGGTAAGCGTATCCAGAGCAGAATAGTGGGAGTGGCCTTGGAGGGCAACATGCCCAGTGCATTATGGGTGATGAAGTTTTCCTACCTATTTGGCCAAACAACAGCTTTTTTCCAGTCAGGTAACAGTGATCTTTTCCACCTTTCTACAGTATCGGCAGCCATTCTTTCTTGAAAGTCCATTTTGCCTGCAGTGAAGTGGTTTAAGTAACAGGAGAAGAGTGTGTTTCTACATATACAGCATATGCCTGAGTTAGCAGGTTACATTCGTGCCATCATTGGCCGTGAGAGATTATCAATCGGACAGATTACAAATTTATGAAAACCTTCGCAAATGAATTGTGAGAAGTCGAAGGAGCTCGCCGGGGCTGGTTAGGTCCAAATTGGGCACCCGATGCGTTCTGGGCACTTAGCTGGTCATTGATACACAGAAAGAAAAGCGGAGAGCTCGGGGTCGCCCAGTTTCTTCAATGCTAATCCTGCGCCAATTAGTTTCTGCCCAGGAGGGCCGGGCATAATGGCTCATTACGGGACGAGCGCGCTCATCTTTAGACGACCCCCCCCTCTACCATCAAATTAAATATGATGGGACCCGTGAACAATGTCTTATTAAAATCAACAATTGATCTACTCTTTGTTCTTTTGGCTCGTTCAATTAAACAAACGTGTACATGAGGCCGGCGCGTCGCGGGGTTCAAGGCGAGTTCTTCTCATCCTCGCTGCGTCTGTGAGGCTTTGAAGATTTGCTCAAGCGCTGGAAGTCTTTGTGCGGGACGCGACGGAAACCGGTAATGACCCCCTCGGTTTCACTGAGTGTTTTCATAGGGGTTATAAAAGTGAGTGTGTTGCCGGCGATAATGCCAAGATGGATGATGACAAACTGAACAGGTCAGGGTTTCTCTAAAACTCTAGGATCAATACAATACTGTCAATATTGCAACATATATAAATATATATAGTGTATATATAAAGTATTTCAACATATTTTAAAATAAATATGGCTCATATTTCTATTATAAGATACATTTTTTGTGTGTATATTTATATATATGTATTGTCTCTATATACACATGTATTGTCTTGATAAATACAATATTGATTTTCCCCATAAATTATAAAATAATGTAAAAAAGCAGCAGTTGCTCATGATGACGCCTCAAACTTTTAGTTGTCGTTGAAAATGAGTGTTTCCGGCTACTGTCAAAGTGAAAGCCTCGTAAGTGAAGCCGTTCTGGATCAGGATTAGAGATCAAGTTCTCTTTTATAAATCTAAACTAAGCTCCTACCGCTGTTCTCAGACCAGAAACAAGTGGAGCAGCGATCAAGAGTTGGAGATTTGAAGAAGTGCGCGGCTCACGAGAGCAAGTGTCTGAAACGGCCTCAGGAGGACAACGAGAGAGAGAGAGAGAGAGAGAGAGAGAGAGAGAGAGAGAGAGAGAGAGAGAAAGAGAGAGAGAGAGAGAGAGAGAGAGAGAGAGAGAGAGAGAGAGAGAGAGAGAGAGAGAGAGAGAGAGAGAGAGACACCCAATCGTCATTACGACCTGTTGGTTCCCTCTAGAACATTCTCACACCTCTCATGGTCGTCATGGAGATCTGGCATTAATACACCTGAGAAACCATGAAAATCTCCCAAAAATGATCACCTGTTTGAACTAGCTCAATGTTTAAAGATGGTGCACGTGCACAAATTTATGAAAGTTGTATTCTGTGTTATCATCAACTTAAATGTTTGGAAGACACTTTAAGTGCAGTTGATTAACCAGAGATCATTTAGACCCGCACTCCATGTGCGTTAACACCGACTAACACTCTAAAAACGATGATATCGTATCTGATATGCACATTTTGGGCATTAAAAATAAATAAAAATAGTAATTTTAAAAATAAAAACAAACAAACAAACAAATGAACAATAAATAATTACTTGATTTTACTTAATTATTAATAAACTATGCACCATAAACAAACTTAAATTAAACCTGTCACTAAAAACTATACACACACACAAAAAATGTATACATTTTCAAAACTGAAATAATTCTGGATGGGCCTGTTTTTCTGTGTGGATGAACGTCTAAACGTCTAACTGGAGTTCAGAAAGCATAAAAATAACTTTTAAATAATCTTGTGTTTATTCAAGCCAGTGCAAGTGTTCGCATCTACAAACGCACACCCAGTGGACCGTGATCTAGTACTTCCACTCTGACCCATAATGCCTCACGATGCTCTTACGTTCCCCCGAGTGTGTGTGTGTGTGTGTGTGCTATGGCTGGATAGAGCACTGCTGTGAGCCTTACTTGGGAATAAACCACTGCCGGCATCTGTGCTTGCGTCCCACGGGGAGCCTGGATCCCAAGGCCCCTGCGGAGGTCTGGGTTTGGGGTTAGACGTGCTCGAGGGGGGGGCAGATCCTCACCTGGGAATTAATGCATGTCAGAAGCAGACTGTAAACACACTGGAGACTGTTGCAAAAAGTGTGACACTTCAGCACCGAGGCTCTTTCCTAATTGGCCCCGGTCATTGAAAGTCCTCATTGCTGTCAAGGGCTGTGAGCCTATCAGATCAAGCAGAGGAGTGCATGCAACACGTGCTTCTCCAGCTCGACCTGTAGAGTATCCCGCTAGCAAACACACGACCCTGCCTCTGTTCCCCAGAGGATGCATACATAGCCAGAACACTATTAAAACATGCTTGAATGATAAAAGGGACTTTCAAAAGCATCAACGTAAGAGTGAAAGAGTAGTGCTAATCCAGTGTTATTTTAGTATTGTTTATGCACTATCATAGTATTTATCAATATTGTGAATTAGCATTTTTTTACTGTTTTAATTTTAATATGTGCTTTTGTCAGTTTTATTAGTTTAGACAGATTTTTTATTTCAATTTTAGCAATTTTAGTATTTTAATTGATTTTAAACACAATAATAGTTTTAGTTCTGTTTTAGTTAAGTTCATAGATTTTTATACAAAACGGGATAAAAATAAACAAAATAACTTGCTCTTTCTAAGATACTGAATAACTGGACATCAATTACTGTATTAAACGTGCAACATAATGAGGTCACCCGACAACAATGTAGAAACGGTAACATTGCATAAGCTTCACTTTTTTCTTTCTTTTTTTTAAGAAGAAGAAGTAGTAAGAAGAATATGCTATTCCAAAAAAGGGAGAAAGAGTAAAAAGACAGAAAACATGTTAGACTTTGATTGTTTGTGTGATTCTCACCTGGGAACGACAGCTTTGTGTTCACCGTGTCGCTATTCTTCCCCTTAAAAACTTCAACAAACACAAACAGAGAGAGAAAGATAGTCAGACAGCAACAGGAACACACAATAAACACATTTGCACATGATTCCCAATTAAAAGAACTATTCCTATCACACTAAATTCAACTTCAGTTTACGGCGCTGCCAATGTAATGCACTTATGATGGAAGTCTATGGGGCAATGCATGAGCATACGTGTCACAATACACAGACTTAGTATTTCATATTAATTCAGACACTTTACAGCTAAAACACTACATTTTGTTTGGTAAAATATAAAATCCATATAAGCACTTGCCTCCCATAGATGCCCACTGTAAGTGCATGACTGTAAACACAATCTATGAGGGACGAGGCCGAATTATTAACAGTGCACATAAACAGCCCTGTATTTATTCTGAAATATTCCTTAGAGGGAAGAAAATAATTCCAAAACCTGAAAAATAAAACAAAACGCAGTCCAGGCTGATAAAATATCATCAAGATGTGAATCCACAAATGCATTGCCCATTTTTCTATAACTAAAGTTTCCAGGCTTATCCATTCATATTTGTTTATGCAGATTCAATAATACATATTTCTCTGTAAAACCTCATGGCCTTATTAAATTTAAAATATTCCGACCGGCTCATTTCCCCTTTGTGAGCAGCTCCGAAGAATATCCAGAATAACTTTTTCACCTCTTTCTCTCTCGGAAAAAAAATCATTCACAACTTCTTTCACTCTGTCTTTGTTATACTTTCATTAATATTTTCTTTATTTAAGGTCATCAATATGCGCATTTAAATACGCAGCACCGTGGTAATGGCTCACATAATGGAGGGAAGTGAACAAAGGCGTCCCCCACCAGCGGCCCCGAGTTCGGGAGGGGTGTGTGTGTGTGTGTGTGTGTGTGTGTGAGGGTCCCAGAGAGGAGGGGGATTCATCTCTGTCTGCGGGAACAAAGAAAACCTGTAGAGTGTGTAAAGAGGGTCTCAGGAATACATTACAGCCCGCAGTCATTCACAGCGCACACGTTTGCTTTTATTTCGCACTTTACAAGCGACCGATGGAAGGTTTGCTGTAGGACTTTCTTTGTTTTGTTCATTTTGCTTTGTGTTTTTTAGAAGCTACTGCATTTTTAAATACCTAATCAATGATTGCACTGGATGAAATGCATGCTTTTTCTCATGCATATCAAACAGTGGTTCTTAACTAGTGGGTTCTAGATGCTAAAAGCAAATAACAACATGCAACTAAAGATATAATCATGCATAGTTGGGATAGGAAAATTAAAACAAAGTTTCCATTAAATCTTTTTTTTTTTTTTATGGAATATTGAAGTGTAAATGTGTTATAATAAACATTTTAGTTTAGAACAATACTGTCTTTGGGCCTCCAATTGATGTCCAATTCAAAAGTCCTGAAGTCAAACCAGTTGAGATCCCCTGATATACAGTAGAATATTATAAGAATATTATGGAAGAAAATGAAAAACTATATTTTGGTGCAAGCTCACCTTCTATGCCAACATGCACAGGTTGCAAGCCTTGATCTCAAAAGCTATGAACAAAGTACTTATTATTCTCTTGCAATGAGTATAAAACATGGTCGAGAACATTGAGAAGCTAATAATCAACCAATTAATGCCCCTGAATTAGAAGACAAAAATCTTCTTTAACTTTCTTATAGATAAAACTCTGTATTTTGATATTGCACACATTGCATGCCAACCTCGTGCTCAACAACAACAACAACAACAACAAAAAAAGTACAAAAGAACATTTATTTTGCTGAAAGATGAGCGATTTTGATACTCTCTTTGGCCGCCACTTGATGTCCACTTATATATAAGACAAACTAGTTGAGTGTCCCTGATATAGAAGACAAAAGTCACCATGTTTTTGGTGCAAGTTCACCTTTAATGCCAACATGCACAGGTTGCATGCAAGCCTCTTCCTCCTCACTCTCAAAAAATAATGTCTAATTTTAAAAATATTTTAGTTTGCTGAACGATGTGCAATTCTCATACTCTCTTTGGCCGCCACTTGATGTCCACTAATGTATAAGACAAACTAGTTGAGTGTCCCTGATATAGAAGACAAAAGTCTTACATAATCTTCTTATAGAAAAAATCTGTTTTAGGTGCACGTTCACCTTCAATGCCAACATGCACAGGTCGCATGCAAGCCTCATTCTCAAAAACCAACCCGATCACACTAAATGCGTCTCTATAGCATGCAGTGTGTTTATCGTGTAATTTATACGCGAAAATGAGTTTTTACGTGCATAGGATACGCATGAGTTGGTTAGGGTAGGTTTAGTAGTGGTGTGGGGTGCGTGTGTATTATATGTTTGGGTAGAATTAGTGGTGTGGGGTGTGTGTGTATTACACGCAAATGAACTGCGTTTCAAATGCACGCGAAAACTGCGTATCATATGCACGTAAAAGCTCATTTTCGCGTATAAATTGCACGATAATACACAATGCGTGCTATAGAGACGCATTTACGTGAGAACAGGCTGCAAAAACCATAAACACTATTAAAATAAATGAATGATCTTTGTTTTGATGTCTAATTTTAAAGACATTTTAGTTTGCTGAACGATGCAGTTTTGATACTGTCTTGGGCCGCCACTTGATGTCCAACATATAATCCGAGTCCTGAAGCCAAACCAGTCGAGAGCCTCTGATATAGAAGACAAAAATCTCTCGCTCCTTCTTGCGTCCCGCGCGCACAGATGGTATTCCTCAGACTACTGCTCTGGAAAGCCAGCGGGGTGGGGGTTAGGGTTCGCTCTGTGATTGTTGATATCAGTGAGGTCCCAGGCTGCTGTTCCACAGTCTATTTGCCTCTCATAACAAAGCCTTTTAGGGGCCAACACTAATCAGGCTTAGCTGGGAGCACTGGGCTTATCAGGGGCCGTCAGACCGCTGGCGCTGCCAGCTTGTTCACCACTGATAGCGACATCGGCAACTAAATTAAATCTAGATTCCAAGAAAAAAAAATAGAGAGACAGAGAGAAACCCTTTCTCCAAATGATGAGAATAGCTTCTGCCTGAAGCTCCACACACACTCCGCCTTTTTTTTTTCTCCAGATTTTGGGAATAATAAATCCTTCCCTGTTAAAAACCATAGCCGCTGGACTTCGCCCTCATCAACACTCAGGCTTTTACTTCACATTTGGCCTTTTCCTTGTGCAAGGGAAGTCCGTATCCCGAGCCGCTGTGATTAATTGCCCAATTGTTGATCGAAGATAGCGTTCTCTTCCCTTTCAAGGGCGAGAACTGCGGGTTATATTGTCGCTCGAGCACGCGGTGAGTTTCTTGAGGTGCCGCGGCCAGGCCATTGAGACGATGAATGACTACTTCAGGGTCATTTACGCTGGAGAGCTCTTGAGTAGAGCTGAAACAGCAGGGAAATGAACTCCACACACACTTGTGCTGCTGAATAGGGCCTGAATGAAGCAGGAAATCGTTAAAAGGGCATTCATGTTTCTGAGACGCTTCCCCTCGGCTGTGAAAAGGACTTAAAGGTGCCACAATCAGGATTTTTTCACAGCCGAAGAATCGTTTGTTAAGCGTTTAATTGTCACGCAGGTGAGCGCTGTCGAAATCTTGAGGAGGTAAATTGTCAGGGTTAATGCGTGACATTGTTCTGCGCTATTGATTGTGTTGGCTTGATGCAGACATTTCAGCACAACACAACACAAAGCCGTGTTCCCCGAGCTGGGAATGTCTTTGTTCGGCCGGAGCGTAGGGCACCTGCGATGGATCTGGCATCGCCATCTGTGTCACAGAGGGTTTTTTTCATGAGCACACTGGGGAAAAGTGTGCATGCGACCTTTTGTCTTCTCAGGGAACGAGGCGTCTTCATTGTCCAGGCTACATTCAAACATTCACAGTAAAGCTGAAAGAAACAGAAACACACCGTGAGAAGCAATTCTTCCAGTATGACGGACATTTGAGTTTGAAACGATGTGAAGCGTTTACCTGTAAACGATAGGCGTCATCAGTATTTAACTGCATGCAGATTATTTCACTACTAAACAAGTACAAATTATGGAAGCTTGTTTCCGCCACTGAATAAAAAAATAATTGCGACCTTTTTATCTCACAATTGCGAGATATGAAGTCGCAATTCTGAGAAATAAAGTCGCAATTGCGAGAAAAAAGACAGAATTTCGAATTTTTCTCCTTTAAAATTGCGAGTTTACATCTCGAAATTCTGACATCTTTTCTCAGAATTGTGAGATATAAACTCGCAATTGCGAGTTATCAGGCCAATTCTAAGGGGGGAAAAAGACTGACTTTTTCCCCTCAGAATAGTTTATATCTCACAATTCTGACTTTATAACACACAATTGCGACTTTATATCAATAAATTCTGACTTTATATCACGCAATTCTGACTTTATATCTCGCAATTCTGACTTTATATCTCGCAATTCTGACTTTATATCACGCAATTCTGACTTTATATCTCGCAATTCTGACTTTATATCTCACAATTCTGACTTTATATCACGCAATTCTGACTTTATATCACGCAATTCTGACTTTATATCACGCAATTCTGACTTTATATCACGCAATTCTGACTTTATATCACGCAATTCTGACTTTATATCTCACAATTCTGACTTTATATCTCGCAATTCTGACTTTATATCTCGCAATTCTGACTTTATATCTCGCAATTCTGACTTTATATCTCGCAATTCTGACTTTATATCTCGCAATTCTGACTTTATATCTAGCAATTCTGACTTTATATCTCGCAATTGTGAGAAATAAAGTCAGAATTGCGAGATGTAAACTCGCAATTGTGAGAAAAAAAGTCAGAATTGAGAGATAAAAAGTCGCAATTACCTTTTTTATTTTTCATTCTGTGGCGGAAACAAGCTTCCATACAAATGAATACTTGTTGAACTTTGGCACATACAGTCCTAGGTTCAGTCACTAGGCGATACGGGCCTTCACCTGATTCAGAAACATAGATAGATAAGAATAGAAAACAAGCCACGTCTAAATATTAGAATATTATTAGAATATTAAGAGACTTGAGGTGCTCAACAACTCAACAGTGGGATCATTTATTTATATAACATTTTTTTAGGGTAGTTTTTATCTGATTAGTTAAAAATTATTTTATTAAAATTTTCTATTTACTTGTTGAACTTTTGATATTATGTTTGATATTATATTATCTTTTATTTGTTGTTTTTTTTTACTTTGTATGTACCTTTCATTATGCACTGTTTGTATAATTGAATGTTTTTTTGGATTTCATTCGTATGAAGCGCTTTGAGATGCTACTTTTAAAGGTGCTATAGACAATAAAGTTTATTATAAACAGCAGGTAGATGTCTTAAAGGGACAGTTCACCCCAAAAATGAATATTCTGTCATCATTTACTCATGTTGTTCCAAACCTGTATGAGTTTCTTTCTTCTGCTGAACACAAAGAAGATATTTTAAAGAATGTCGGTAACCAGACAGAGGACGGCACCCATTGACTTCCATAGTATTTTTTTTTCCTACTATGGAAGTCAATGGGGACCGTCAACTGTTTGATTCCCAAGTATCTTCTTTTGTGAAAAAAAGACAAAAGTCTTACATAATCTTATCGAAAAAAATCTGTTTTTGGTTCACCTTCAAAGCCAACATGTGAGCCTTGTTCTCAAAAACCATGACATTTTAGATTTTTAATGATTTTTTTGATAAATTAATGATTTTTGTTTTGATGTCTAATTTTAGTTTGCTAAAAATTAGCAATTTTTATACTCTCTTTGGGTGCCACTTGATGTCCACATATATAAGACAAACTAGTGCACGTTCACCTTCATGCACAGGTTGAGAATAGAAAATAAGCCATGTCTAAAGACTAGAATACCCAACCCAACAGTGGCATAAACAACAGGTAGATGTCTTAAAGGGACAGTTCAGCCAAAAATGACATTTTTTAAATGAAATCACATGAGTTTCTTTCTTCTGCTGAACACAAAAGAAGATATTTTAAAGAATGTCGGTAACCAGACAGTTGACGGTAGCCATTGACTTCCATACTATTTCATTTCCAATGGAAGTCAATGGGGACCGTCAACGGTTTGATTCCCATCATTCTTTAAAATATCTTATTTTGTGTTCAACAGAAGAAAGAAACTCATACTGGTTTGGAACAACATGATGACAGAATATTCATTTTTGTAAAAAACTAGGAAGGCAATTGCTTGTTTTCCTTTGAAAGTGACCATTATTTTTAGCTCGCCTGTTCTCTGATCTGCAGCCTTTTAAGAGTCGATGTCTGTGTAGCCAAGCAAAGATGTCCTCTTAAGCCGGCCGTTGAGCTGCAGTCAACTGATGTGTGAAGCTGAGATTGTTGGCTGGTGAATCGCTCAGCCTCGCAGTCTATCCTCAAAATATTTCGGCCTCCTCTAATCCTGCTTTTCACCTCCACCTTCTTCTCGTACATTTGGGCACATACAAACGCTGCAAGCACACACGCGCCAACGCAAACACAAACAGAAACAAATTGACATACACACATATTCACAGGATATTCACAGACTCATATGCAGAGAAAAATTGTTGCTCATACTTGTAAAATTACTTGTAATAAAAATATGACAATGCTCAAAACACAGGTTTGAAAGCCTGTCAGGATATAATGCAATCACCTTCCAATGCCCTGGAAACCACATAGCAACCACTCAAAACTCCATAGCAACCACCTAGCAACCACCCAAAACTCCCTAGGAACCACCTAGCAATCACACAGAACACTTTAGCAACACCTTACAATGCCCTAGAAACCACCCAGGGCACCATTGCTAACACCTAGTAGCAACTCCCTAGCAACCACCCAAAGCTCCCCTAGCAACCACCCAAAACTACCTAGCAATCACACAGAACACTTTAGCAACACCTTGCAATGCCCTACAAACCCCCCAGTACACCATCACAAACACCTAGTAGCAACTCTCTAGCAACCACCCAAAACTCTCCAGGAACCACCTAGCAATCACAGAATACCTTAGTAAACACCTTGCAACGCCCTACAAACCACCCAGGGCACCATTGCAAACACCTAGTAGCAACTACCTAACAACCACCCAAAGCTCCCTAGCAACCACCTAGCAATCACACAGAACACTTTAGCAACACCTTGCAATGCCCTACAAACCACCCGGTACACCATCACAAACACCTAGTAGCAACTCCCTAGCAACCACCCAAAGCTCCCCTAGCAACCACCCAAAACTCCCTAGGAACCACCTAGCAATCACACAGAACACTTTAGCAACACCCTGCAATGCCCTACAAACCACCCGGTACACCATCACAAACACCTAGTAGCAACTCCTTAGCAACCACCCAAAGCTCCCCTAGCAACCACCCAGAACTACCTAGCAATCACACAGAACACTTCAGCTATGCCCTACAAACCACCCAGTGCACCATCACAAACACCTAGTAGCAACTCCCTAGCAACCACCCAAAGCTCCCCTAGCAACTCCCTAGCAACCACCACCTATATACTGTACATACACAGACACACAAATTCACAGAATATTCACGGACTCATGAGAAAAAGAAATCGTGATGTTTTTGCTCATACTTGTATAGTTATTTGTAAGAAAATGGCAGCGCTGAAAGCACAGGTTTGTTCAGGACAAAGCCTACCAGGATATAATGAGCCGAACAGGGAGTTTATGTGTAGAGCATCACAGTTTTCCGTCTGTTCACACGTCGATTGCAATTGGCCGAGACCTCTGACTTGGTGAGGTCAGGGGTCCGGCCTTGACCTCAGAGGTCACTGCTGCTCTCGGTGAAGGTGTTGCCTAAGGAAAATCTCATTAACTGTGGAAAGCAATGGCTCAAATATTGACCAGTGAAAGATCATGAACCGGCAACATCTTAGCCAGAGTTGGACAGTTTTGCAGTATATTCTGGTTATTCCGACTGCATTTCGTTCTGTTTTTGCATGCTATTTTAGTATTTGTGGGGCACAATTGCGCAGAAAACAAAGGAATTAGTGGAAAATATTGATAAATACTCTCATCAGTTGTGTGTGCAATATGGATCAGTCAGCCAGCGAACTGGTTGTGGGTGTTCAAGGTTCCTGTACTATGATTGGTAATGTTTGATTCCTGGGAAACACACATACAAAAATAACTTTATGAAAAATATATTTTTATTATTAGTGTTTTTTTTTTCTCTTGTTTTCCAATTAAAATATCAAAACAGCCTCAAACTGCAACAAAATATTAAAACCTGTTGTCAGAGAATATAATTATGTTGAATTAGGTTTAATTGGTCCCTGCTACATTAGTAAATTATTATTATATGCTTTAAAGTCCCCATGAAATCAAAACTGAAGTTTTTTGGCTTTTAGTATGAATATGTTAGCCTTACTATGCCAAAATTTGCATTTAGAAGATAAAAGTATTCAAAACTTAGTCTCTCACTTCCGCAAAATACCGATCAATGGTTGATGACATCACTCTGCACTTCAGCTTCATCAGATTTTCTGTCCAATCAAATGCTCTCTAGAATCTGAAGCTCCGCCCCCTACATTATAAATAGAAGCTGCGGCTGAAATGCAGTGTCTTATCTATAGATTAAAAATGGATTTAGATAAAGGGGTCTGCAAAAAAATTACTAGTAGTAGGAATTAAAATAACCATAATAACAAAAAACTTCTATACAAGAACTTATAAAAATGTATCTTATAACAATATAAAAAGTAAAGCAATTATATATGCTCTTTCAGTCTGATATTTGACAGAAAATCAAACATTTTCCCAGGAGACGACTTTTATGAATAAAACCATAAGCCTGATATATTTCAAAGAAGGACAATCCAATAAAATATGCTTTATACCCTCTGAAATCTTACAGAAATCTTTCAATAAATACAGATGAGTAAGTCTTAAGTGACCAATCCAACATTTTGTATGCAACATTTGTCAAACAATGGGTAGATGTAAAACATAGAAACTCGAAAAATTATAATATGGTGCAAAAGTTAATTTATTTCAGTAATTCAACTTAAAAGGTGAAACTAATATATTATATAGACTCATTACATGCAAAGTGAGATATTTCAAGCCTTTATTTGTTATAATTTTGATGATTATGGCTTACAGCTTATGAAAACCCCAAATTCAAAATTAGAATATTGTGAAAAGGTTTTCATAAGCTGTAAGTCATAATCATCAAAATTATAACAAATAAAGGCTTGAAATATCTCACTTTGCATTTAATGAGTCTATATAATATATTAGTTTCACCTTTTAAGTTGAATTACTGAAATAAATGAACTTTTGCACGATATAAATTTTTTTCGAGTTTCACCTGTAAATATGAATGCAGTCGATGACATCATAGGTCAGGTGCACCGCACAGATATCAACAGACACCAAACACACACACACATAAATACAGGTGTTTTCTATAGTGCGAGTGTGAGAATGAGTGAAATACAAAGCGCTCGTCCACATAACTTACCAGACTGCCTCTGAAGATCTCTCTCCATCTCTCTTTTCATCCCTCCTTCCCAGTCAGGCTCTCCTCCGTATACGCCTGGGTTCATCAGCACTTTCCAGCCCCTGGAGGAAAAGGACACATTTCAAAGAAACAAGCCAGTGTCATCAGCAGAAAAAAAAAGCACCAACGAAATGAAGCCAATTCCGAATCCCACAGCGACCTGGTTATCGTATATTGCATGCTAAGTTCAATAAGCTCTGTTGCATGGCTTCAGCAGATCGGTGGCAGGCATGCGGCGTTCGGAGCGAGCGCTAGAGATATAGTCCCTCACGTCCCAGAGGCCCGAAGCGGCCGTGAGCGAGCAGGAGGGCTGAGCTCACCACAGTTTCTGCTCATGTTAGCAGTGCTGAAGATTAGAAGCTCCCGCAGCATCACACCCCGAGGACCCCATCACACACACACACACACGACACCAAAGCGAACCTGTCGCAGCCTCTCACGATATTACACACATCACTCATCATAATGAAGCTTGTTTACATAAGTTTGGCTATGATGACTTTGAAATTTGATGTTGTAAAAGCATTTCAGCGTTGCAAACTTTGGTCACTTGATTGGACCGAGACTTTGATTACATTTGAGCCGAATCAATCATAAGCATCTATTTGAGCCAATGTTTTACTTTGTAATGTCAAATCAAGCTTTTATACTTCATATAGTATGATATGGTGAGAATATGGAGCACAAAACAGGACGATAGAGAGCAAAAATATTAAATTAGCTGCAGATGCTGATATTTATATGGCCAAAAAGTAAAATGAAATGCTGATGCTTGTAATGTGAATCAAAGGGAGCTTTATAACAGTACAGCAGATACTGACATAAAACGCATATAAATATCAATATCTGTCAATGTCTTAGTAAGATCATATTTAAATGCTCTGTTTTATAATCAAAGCTTTGTAGTTTTAAAACGTATTATGCAATGATGATTGAGAGATGAACTAATAAACCTTCCTCAAAAGCCTGATGATCATAGTTGAGACGCATGATTTTTCCAAAAAAAATGATATATGGATAATCAAGAGAACCTGCTTCAGTCCAGTAAGTGTTCATCTTGAAATATTACTAACTTACTCTTGCGTTTCCTTGATAAAATCAGGGCAGATTTGACACAGAAAGACTCGTGAAGCTCGAGCTGAAGGGCGTTTGTACACTTATATTACAAGACTTTTCCTGGATAATAAAGTCTAAACTCAATCAGAGACAGGAGGAGTGGAGGAGATTGTGTGCGACAGGTTACCAGTGAAGTTTTCATCATGATTATCATAATTTTAGGCCTTGTAAATTTGCATATCAAATATGACACAGTTAAAGATTTACTGTTAATCTACATGCTTAAGGTTTTTGTTGCACAAGACACACACTTCAAACATTTTTCAATTACATGCAGTTTACCACCTAATATTACTTGATGGGCACAAGCAAGTCATATTTCTGGCCAATTTATATGAAAAAAGGTACTTTTTGTATGAATTGTGTGGCAAAAAGTTTAAAATCTAAACTGCATATAGCTTTGTCCACAAATCTAAAGCAGCACGACCGATTAAATTAGAGACAATAAAGAAAAACAATCTAAGTGTTCACAGGTCATGATGTTATTGTCGCATATTTGTCCTTTTGCATCTTAAGTTTAACCATTTTTGCGAAATGGAAATAATTCATCACATTTAGACAGCGTCTCACGCTAAATGCATGTGTTTATCTACAGTTTCTCCACACGATTGGAAGCAGATGAAAGGCATAAAGGACACGAGTTTAAACCCCGAGGCCAACGCGCACGTTTACACATCACAGTTCATATTCAAATTGGCATCTTACACACTTATTAAAGATTAATTTAGATCAGATGTCACACCTCTTGACACGGACAAGACGAGGGAGGTGGCAAATGGCTCCAGGTGGAAAACACGTTCCTACGGACACCTTTCTGTTCACGTGCCATCATCACACACTTCATCAGAAGACGTCATGTCCGGTAGGGACTCAGCGATGATTATACAACCATTCAGCATGGATGGACACAGAAGAATCTGTGCTGTGATTTGAACATGAAACACTTCACTCTGATTGGATTACAAAGGTCACATGGTGTCAGAGGTCATCTGCAGCAAACCTTAAACGTTGCATTTGTGAGTTTATAACATGAAATTATTATACTTCTGCAATGTCAATAGCATTGTGAGAAACATTGATGGTTTCGATGCCGATTATTGATTTCGCACAGTTATATTGAGTGTATTTTTTACTAAATTAATTTAGCATTTATTTAAAAAAAATTATCTTTGAATTAAAAAGTTGTTATTATTAGCTGTGAATATAATTTTTTTAAGTATTGAAAATCAGATATTGGTGCTGATTTCAGACTGAAATGAAAAGCGGTATTGCTCATCCCAATTATTTTCAAATGACTGAATTATTGGAAATTGATTGAATGTATGTTGACTCTGCTGAATGCATAAATGTAAATGCAAAATGAATGCTGGGATTGCTTAAAAATGACTTAAAGATGAAAGTTAAGACGTTTCAGAGGTGGAGCAAGTTATTATATCTGGATGAAAAATTACAAAGACAAACATTTTTGGGGGATTTTTTTTCTTTTTTTTATGTTTTTGAAACTGTTTTTGAAGCTTTTTATTCCCAGAAGAACCATATAACTGACTCAAAAACCCTATACAGCAAAAAATGGTTCTCGACAAGCTGAACCACAAGTGCAAAAGTGCATAGAAGAACCTTTATCTTTAAGAGAGAGCTCTTTGTGTGCGCGCGCGTGTGTGTGTGTGTGTGTGAGAAACCCTCCCCACTCTGTTAGATGCAGGCCGTGGGCTGAAGTGTGATAACAGGTCGGTTTACATCCATATTTTACACGCCAGCTTTTCAAGCCGCCTATTTTCTCCTCAAAGCTCCAGCCTTCCCCAGCGGTCAGACATAACGGCACACAGTTAAGAGTTAAGTTAACAAACACATCTGAGCGTCATAAAGCTGGCGTATTAAGAGTGCAGTGTGAGGCCTACGGGGAAATGTAAGCCGTTTCTCGGTGTTCATTAGCGGGATGAAGCTCGGCTCACCTGCACACTGCAGAGAGGGAATAATTGCCTGATTGCAGGTTATTACTTGGCTGGTGAGAAGCCCATCGAGGCTGTTCTGTCTCTCCAAGATCCAGCCTCATAATTCTTACCCATCCACGCACTCGGCTTTAATTCAGGAGCGTCCGCTGACTCGGTACCCGAGGCCTGCACACGCCGCAGAGACGTATTCGAGCTGGCGTCTGCTCTCCGGGCGTGCATTGATTAAACGGGATAAATCTGGAGTTCTTGCTGTGGATCTGATTGGGCTTTGTTAGATGAGCACCTTCCAGCAATGCAAATCTGCACACCTTCAGATCTGTGTGTTGCGGTGCATCCCGTACCTGTAGAAGCAACAGATGGGGGGGGTGACATCAAAACAGCAGTCTGGATTTCACACTTAAAGGGATAGTTCACTCAAAAATGAAAATGATGTCATTAATGACTCTCCCTCATGTCGCTCCAAGCCCGTAAGACCTCCGTTCATCTTCAGAACACAGTTTAAGATATTTTAGATTTAGTCCGAGAGCTTTCTGTCCCTCCATTGTAAATGTATGTACGGTATACTGTCCTTGTCCAGAAAGGTAATAAAGACATCATCAAAGTAGTCCATGTGACATCAGTGGTTTAGTTAGTCTTACGTCAGCGGCGGCACTGAACGCGGATCCACAACAGAACCGGAAGACAATACAATGCTGAATAAAGTCCTAGTTTTTGATATTTTTGGACCAAAATGTATTTTCGATGCTTCAACACACTCTAACTAACCCACTGATGTCACATGGACTACTTTGATGATGTCTTTATTTCCTTTCTGGACAAGGACAGTATACCGTACATACATTTACAATGGAGGGACAGAAAGCTCTCGGACTAAATCTAAAATATCTTAAACTGTGTTCTGAAGATGAACGGAGGTCTGACGGGCTTGGGACGACATGAGGGAGAGTCATTAATGACATTGTTTTCATTTTTGGGTGAACTAACCCGCTTTTCCACCGTCGGTTCTGAAAACGGTTATTTCCACTTGATCACGGGACGACACAAACCGCTCTCGGCCCGCAATCCTCACATGCATTTGTATTACATTCAAAGATCTCCGTTATCACGATGGCTAAAGAAACCACATCGTACGG
>JARWKJ010000015.1:38925167-38950167 GCA_029959095.1 Rhinichthys osculus | reverse complement strand
TAATATTACAATGACGAAGCAACATTTTTTGACACTAGCTATTGAATTTAACTTACGTGCGAAATTGGAAAATCGCATCAGACATTTGCAACAAAATCGGCACTTCCTGGGAAATCGGCGCAAAATATCTGTGATAAAAACGGGGAAGAAAATGTGTCTCTTTTTCCTCCAGACTGGCGTCTCAGAGCGGCAGATTAAACGCTGTCGTGTTCTCTTGTGTTTGGGAACGCAATCGTGTGAGACGCTTCTGGAGGGAATTAAACCAAACCATTCTGATGATGACAGACTTTGACTCAGGTGTTTCAGAGCCACCAAACCAACATTTGAGATGCTGCGATGCGATTGGTCCGCTGGTTAGTCCAGTTATCCAATCACATCCTCTGTTCAGGCAAAATCAAGGGATTTATTCGGTAAATGTGTTTCCATTGTAGTTTATGTGCATGACTTCTTATCGGATAAAAAATGTATCCACCTCAATCGAGCGCATAAGTTTATGCACATTTTTAGAATTTATGAGCATTTTTTTTTTGTGATATCCCAAAATGCGCATTAAAAATAGGTGGATGGAAAACATCGTCTAAACATATTTATCGTTGTATAAAGCATTTAATGTTTTTAATACATTGCACAGTTAATAAATCAAACAGTAAAATGCATTAATATTACTAGGAGCAGCACAAATATTTACATGACTGAACATTTAAATGTATGCGTTTAGCAGACGCTTTTATCTAAGAGTGGAACAAAACCATAGCAAAGTTTAGATAACATTTAATAATCTCTAGAAATATACTAAAACTATAAAAAATCACTACATTTTACATGACACTGCAGGCTAAACATAGTCATTCTTGTAGAAAGTAAAGTTTTTTAATATATTGCACAGTTTAGAAAATGAAACTTTTATCCTTGTAGAAAGTATTTTATGTTTTCCGGCCTTGTGTAGTTTTATTTTGCACCAGATTACAGTAGAGTTAGCCTTTGAAATCAACAATAAAAGCCTATTTATACACAATTATGGTTAGTTTGATTGATATCTACATTGACTTCTGTTTTTGCTAGCTGTCTGCAAGGATCAGAACAGACCTGCTTCTGAGACCTAGAAGTATTTTTTTAATTTACTTTTTTTCATGTCATCACATTGTTTAGAGCATAAGAAACAAATGGTAAAAAAAAAACATTTTTGAAAAATTATTTTTTATTCATACGTTATACTATGTCCTCTGTAGTGGACTCCAGGACTCAGTTGTTAAAACAATTAAATGACATAAAATTAGATGTGTAGGCAAAAACAATGGGATTTTTTTTTAATCACCAATACATTTTGGGGTTTCAGGATTTTTTTAAACCAAAATTTGTATAAAGAGGATTCTCAACTATGTTATGAAAGATATGACGGAATTAATTGATACACCATTTTACTTTATGCAATATGTGGGTAAAATGGGCATAAATTAATATTCCCAATGTATCTATACACTGCATCTAATTTGCACATTAATGTGTTCTTGGAGCAACATTTAATAAAAAAAGAAGAGTAAGAATCGGAGTAAGAATTAGCAACATTTTAATAATAATATCTAATATTTCATAGGAATATTGATGTATAATTTTTTTAACATATTCACTTGTTGTGTCTCCCAGAATGCCTGATGAACATGCTTTAAGACCTGATGTCCTCTAGTATGAAATCAATGCCCTGTTCTGTAACAAAGTCATTTTTTGATTTGAAACCCCATAACGTTTTCCTGAGATGTTGGTTGATGGAATACAATTTGAAAAGTAGTTCGATTTAAATTATAATTACAATATATGATCATATTTCCATAAGAGTGCGACATTTGACCACTAAATTAATGTTAGACATTTTTAAAGACCAAGGAGAAGTTGTTTTCATGGTGAAACCTCCAAACATTTGGTATCTCTGTAGAGCCCTGAATGTGCTCTTTACAGAATAAAATTGTGACATGCATGGTGTCCAGAGAAATACACTAAAATACACCAAAAGTCTATTCCTGGGTCCCGATTCAAATGTATTGCACTCTTCAGATAACACAGCAGTGACAAAAACAAGGTTGCAAACCAAACATCACACATCAGCCACAACTAATAGTTCCCGTCCCAGACGCAGCACTGAATCCCTAATCCATGCAGATATGCAGCACGTTCTGCTCCTCTGCGGAGACGCTTGTTCGTCGAGCTGTTATCGTCTCCCAAATCAAATCCTCCGCACCCTCAGGGCTGCGCATTTGTGTTTCAACCGCCTGCTAATACGGCTGATTCCTCCGATTGTGGATTTGATAATTCGTTGATTGGTTAAACGGCGCTATGCTGTGAAACCTCTCCAGAATTATCCTCTAAATAACGGCTGGCGTCTGAACGAGGGTCACATTTGGTCTGTTTTGGATGTATCATCTGTGACACCTCTCCAATTAAATGGCGTCTCGGTGGTTGCGACGGGGGGGCAGACGGTCGGCGCGTATCAAGGTGCCCGTTAAGAGATCACAGGGGGATACGCGCGTATGTTAATCGCCTCTGTTAATGTAGCAATGAATTAAGAGTTTAGATGTCACAGGAGGTTTAACGCAGCTGATCCAGAGCAGAGGCCGGTCAGAGCCCGGGCCGTGTGGGGGCTAATTACGGCAAATTGGAAAAGTGTGCATGTGGGGTCTCCCTCGGCGTTTGCGTTCCCCGTCGTCAGGGTCTGATGGCGCCCGCCCGTCCCACACCTGCTCCTCACCGGCCTGTGATAGATAGAGCCGACCGGTGGCTCAATAACAACCTCCCGTCTGGTATTGATGGACTGCGGGGCCGCAGGCTTTGTGAGTGAGGATCATCTGCTGGAAATGGTCTCTCCGCCCCCTCAGCACCTGCGATAGGTGTGCGGACGGGCGAGAGGGACCTCTGGGACCCCCTTTTTTTTTTTTTGGACGATACCCCCTTTAACATGAGCACGCCGTAACGTGTGTGTGTGTGTGTGTGTGTGTTGTGGGGGCGGATGCAACCCCGCACATGTGTCCTCTCTCCCTCCTTATTATTCTGTAATTAGCCCTTTGGCTGTCTGCTGGAGGACGGGCGTCCCCCCTCGAGAGCCGTCTGTGTTGACAGACACACACAGACCCAGGAAAACAAACACACACCGAACGGCGTTTGACTTCCAAACAGCTAAAACCCTGACTTCTAGAGAAGGCAAACACGCTCGGGCGCCCGTAGTGATTTGGCATTTGTGGTTCGCTTGCAGGTTTACTCCATCCAGCTGGTCCTCCACCACAACAATGCATGAAATCACAGTTTAAAGCACCAATGGCGTATTTTCGTATAATCGGCCTGTTTGTTATGAGAAAGCTGTAGCTGTGATATTCCGCTAGCGTCAGATTTTTACGCATATCACACCATCAAAACAGATGTCTGGCAAACGCAGACGTTCTGGACGACGGCCACGATCGAGAAGATATTTTGAGATTCTCAAGCAGTCCCAACGAAAGGATTCGCGTCCGACACCAGCTGCTTCTGCTCCAGTGAATAATGCAGCGCTAGTGGGAGAATCGGTTTGATCGCTCTAGACTTCACGCATGCAGGGGCGCTTTCGATGACAGGCCTAAAGCGCTTCATGAAATCATTGTTTGAAGCACTAGTGGTGGGTTTTGTGGAGCGGATTCGGCCTGTTTGTCAATAGAAAGCTGAAGTTGTGATATTCTGCTAACGTCAGATTTTTATGCAATCGATCGCCGATGTCTGGCTAGCAACTTGAGTTTGAGTTTATTTCATATAAAAAAGTAGCAATACAACATTGTAACAACTTCTTTGTCAAGGATAACACAAAGTTGCATTTCCATTGTGGTCCTTGATTTTGATTTTATGCTCCAAACCAACATGACATCATGACTTTTGCGTAAACACACACGCCACTTTCAAGTCAAGTGGCGTGTTATCTACACGCATTTTGAGCTATCCGCGTGTATGTCCTTATCCGCGTGTATGTCCTTATCCGCGTGTATGTCCTTATCCGCGTGTGTGTGTCCTTATCCGCGTGTGTGTGTCCACGCCGACACGAACCGTCATCTTTTGCGTGTATGTGTACGCCGTTAAATGTCCGAGCGAAACGAAGCAAAATGTAGATCTACATCTGGGGAGCGATATTTTTTTTCCTAGGATGGTAGGGGAAGACTCATAAATGGTATTAACCCCAGTGACGGGTAGGTTTAGGGACGGGGTTGGGGTAGGTCATATATTTATATATAAAGTAATGTAACGTTACGTCAACGGCGTTGATAAACACGCTGAAAAGCGATTATGCGTGTTGATAGCACGCCAAAAATGGAAATACGAATTGGCGTGTCATACATACGCCATTTCATGAGATCAGTCTGTCCAAACTGTTTTTGTTTAACTGTCCCAAATGCAAACGTTCTGGACGACGGCCCACGATCGAGAAGGTATTTTGAGATCCTCAAGTAGTCCGAACAAAAGGTTTCGCATTCGGCACCAGTGAATAATGCAGAGCTATTCTGAACTTTCTATTGATCAAAGAATCATGAAAAATGTATCAATGTACAATGATCAGCACCACAAATATATTAAGCAGCTGTTTTCAACATTGATAATAATCATAAATGTGTCTTGAGCATCAAATCATCATATTACAGTGATTTCTGAAGGATCATGTGACACTGAAGACTGGAGTAATGATGCTGAAAATGATCACAGGAATAAATTACACTTTACTGTATATTCACATAGAAAACAGCTGTTTTAAATTATAATAATTTTTCACAATTTCACTGTATTTTTGTTCAAATAAATCCGTGGTGAGCAGCATTAGAGACACAAGGTGTATTCACACCTGCCTTGTTTGGTTCGATTGAATCGAACTCTAGTTCGTTTCCCCCCTTAGTGCGGACCTTTTGGGCAGGTGTGAATACAGCAATCGAACTCGGGTGCGGACCAAACAACCGAACCGAGACCCAGCTGAAGAGGTGGTCTCGGTACGCTTCCAAACGAACTCTGGTACGGGTCGTTTACGGTGTGAACATGAACCGACCCAATTGCAAGAAAGCACTGCGCCTTTGAGTGAACAGGCTTCCGTAGTCGGAGATTTTGGCATAATGGTTTGTGTTATTGTTGTTCAATACGCGCTGTCTTGCCACACGATACTGTTGCGTGTCTTTCTGCGCGTCGTGTGTGCATCATGAGTGTGTGCATCAGGACATTCACATACAGAGCGTTCTCTTTAGTCTAATCGCGCATAGATGCAAAAAAAGCTTTTGCAGTTCATATAATGTAACGATAGTTACAAGGATGATGCTGCGTTAAACTGGACAAACTTAAATCGCAAGCGTTAACTTTGACAGCACTTGTTAGCAGTATAAACAATAAGAATCTCATTATTTGAATGTGTGAACATAGCCTCTCTCTATGAATGAAAACTTTATACCTTATCCGTCTTCTGCGCAGTTTCTTCATATTGCGTTTGTACAGAATAACACAAAATTAGTCAAATAACAAATATTGCAGTACGAAATATCTCCATGCTGAGCCTTTTTTGCACTTCCTGATTTCCCTATGGAATGGACGACCTTAGCACACGTGTGGTTTTGTTTACAAATTTTGGTTCACTTGCAAAAAGAGCAGTGTGAAAGCGAACCGTACCAAAAAAAAATAAAAAATTTGGTCCGGACCAAAGCAAGTGAACTATAGGACTTTCCTGGTGTGAATACACCCTGAAAAAAAATGTAAAAGTCTCACCGGCACCAAACTTTGGAAAGTTGGGTGTATCACTGTCCTGTTCAGTAGAACTGATTCGACTCAACTTTTATTGCGATGAGCAGTTTGATCTCTCTACACCAGGGTCCATGCATGCAGTCGAGCTTTTGATGGAGAGTTTCAGCTCTGTGATGGCGATGGTTCGTACACGCCAAAGCAAAGCATTCCCTTCGCTGTCGAGCCTCGGGCTAAACGTATGCGCTCAGCAGAGAGTCCAGCTGCCTCCTGGGTGCTGATGCAATCCTACCTGCCATTTTTAAAGATAACTAAAACAAAAACACTAAAGTAACCAGGGTCCAGGAGGACAACGCAAGCGCTTCAGTCAGTCTGAGGTAGCGAGGGAAGCCCATAAACAGCCGACAGCGCAAACACACACACGTGCTACGATACCCAGTGTGTGAATCAGTCAGGGACTAATTAACACATCATCGCAAACCCAACTGCCTGGTGCTCCGCTCACCTGCCTCTTTCTTACTGCAGAGAGCGTGTAAATCTCTCGCTGACGGGGTTTAATCTGCCATGTTGCCGGGTGCCATCTTTAACCTCGCTCGTGAGGTGACGGGCCCTCTCTGTGCTCCCCGAGAAAGGCAGTTGAAACACAATAAACGTGTTTTAATGACATTGCAGCTCCATTATGAATATGGGAATCTCCGGGGCGCATTCAAGAACAAATGAAATGCAAATGGAAGTTTGAAGACAGTCATTTGGTTAGTTAGTTTGGCTTCTTCTGCAATGGGGATGAAAATCATAAAGTAAATGCAAATGATAAAACTCACCATTGACTTTCTGTCCACAGTGATGCCGTCTGAGCCGTGGGCTTCTGCAAAACAAAAGAAATATATTCACTACTGTGTAAAAGTTTGGGATCAGTAAGATTAAGTAAGAAAGAAATTAATACTTTTATTCAGCTTTAAAATGCCTCTAAAACTACAGTAAAGATATTTATAATGTTCCAAAAGATTTCAAATAAATGTTCTATTCATCAAAGAATGCTGGAAAATCAAATCAAATGCATCAGTTTTCACAGAAAAACGAAGCAGCACGACTGTTTTCAACATTAATAATAATCATAAATGTGTCTTGAGCAGCAAATCATCATATTAGAGGATCATGTGACACTGAAGACTGGAGTAATGATGCTGAAAATCCAGCTTTGATCACAGGAATAAATTACACTTTACTATATATTCACATAGAAAACAGCTGATTTACATTGTAATAATATTTCACGGTTGTACTGTTTTTACCGTTTATCAAATAATTGCAGCTCAGGTGAGCATAAAATGCTTTTAGTGTAGATCACTGAATATTAGAGTTGGTTCTCACGTTTGTTACAATACAGATGTAAACAACAACGTCCTTTAAAACAAACTATCCTCCTAACTGTAGTATGCACAGTTAGTTTGATTAGTATTAGCATTGAGCATTGCTTTTCTCTGCTGACTGTGATCTTATCAGAACAAACCTGCAGTAGAGTTTGATTGGATGGACAAAAAATATAGGATTTGACCCTCTTTTTAAAAAGTAGCTCAGCCTATTTATTTTGCTAATGCTGTTCGATTTATATGACGATGCACAACTGTGGTTAGGTTGCATTTTCCCATGCTCTCTAAACAGACCTGTGAAACTGCGTTACAATCGTGTCCCGTACATGTTGAGTCAACGACAGGAAAGCATTTTGTCAATATGCAAAAGATGTACGGTGTCAAAACACAGACAGCCGGATATAGATGGAACTAATCTGCATTAGTATTCATCACACACACACACACTGTAGCGCGTGCGATGGGTTTGTCTGGTGTATTTGAGCATGTGTGTTCCAGACTGCAGTGATTAATCTGATGCTGTCAAGTCTCCACAGATGTTTACATGGAGATGTTTGAGGAGCACATGTCTGATAGAGTGTGTATCTTCTGTCCTCTCCATCTTCAAACATACACATGACGTCGTCACCTGGGCCATCTGGACGATAGTGGAGAAACGCTGACCTACACACACACACACACACACACACAATACTGAAGGAGTTTATATATGTATGATAGGCGTCGTATTCCTATAGACGTGGATCAGCTGATGCGAGCTTGACTAACGTGACCTGACAGAATTAACGCTACACTTGATTTCTTCTCAAATCAGATCTTTTCAGGCACTCTGTCCACACTTATAATTGCAAGCGATCAAATAAGGTTTGTGTGTCCAGACATAACCAAACTATCTGGGATGCGTTTTCCAAAGCCAACTATTATTGCAAGTTCAGTCGTTACCAATAGAATTCAATGGAACTTGCGACCACAGCGGGCTAACGCTGATTTTGGCGTGATCCGTTTGTGTATGATCTGACCCATGTATCTGACAGGGCTTTCAAAACAAATGAAGGAAAAATGGAGGTGCTGTTATTGTGTGTCCTGTTGAATTTCAAAAAGACAATTTGAAATCTGATTTGAGCAACCGGAGCCTCTAGACTGAGACGCATCTGTAAAGATCTCATTGGAATTGCGTTTCAAACCACCTCCACTTTTTTTTTTTGCTGTCCAGACTTTCAAAAACCCATCTGGATATGCGAAAAATCGGATTTGTTCATTTTTTGGCATCATGTGTGTTGCCGACACGAAAGCTGTTGCAAAAAGGTGACACAACATTACACACCCTTCTAAAATTTACAATTTTGCATCACATACACCCTTTGAAGCAAAGGCTAAAATACACCGCAAAAACCACAGAAAAAAGGCCAAGATGGTTGACGAGCCGAGAGAAATACAGATGACTGAAAACATATTTATATTTTATTCAAAACTGAAGAGTACCAGTAAAAAAAATCTTGATAATAATCAAAATCACTCACAAAAAAAAAAGAGAAAAAAAAAGAAAGATCTCTCCAACATCTCAAATGTTTCTCCTAAACAATAGGGATCAGTGTTATTTTAGTATAAACTATTATATATATATATATATATTTTTTTTTATGACCCAAGTAAAATATCTCAACAATGTCTCAAACTGTGCTCGGATTTGTCAAGCTGTCAAATCAGGAAAAATAGCTGACAGTAATTGATCATTAAAAATCCCTTACAAAAAAGAAATCACCGACCTCTTCAATGTCTCAGTTGTTTCTCCTAGATAGCAATGAGATTAAATGGAGTAGTGCTTTTTCTCTTAAAAAAAAAGAAGACCCCAGAGTTTCAGAAGAGATCTCAACAAGTTTCTCAAACCAACTTCTGCACAATAAAGCGCAGAGGACAGTGGAACATCATGTATGATCTGTTGTGGTGTCCTGCCAGTGAGAATCAGCTGTCTCCATCTCGTCTAGATCTCGGCTCCAGATGGCAGAATACCCTGATGTCCACGCCTGACAGTTGTGGCACAGGGTGAAGTGCGTCTGCTTTACAGTGATGCACGCTGCCAGAAACCCTGCACAGCACAGCATGCACTCGCAATGCTACAGACCTGCATTCTGCATCCAAACCACTGCTCATCTGGCCATGCACATGATCTCTCACACACTCCTGATCTCACACACAAACACCATAGGATGCGTGCACGTTTCAGTAGGGCCGTCAAATGAATGTGTCTGTTTCACTAATTATAAAGAGAGAAAAAGTAATGCATTAAAACGTATACGTAAGAGTACGACAGCGAGGAACTACAAGTTTTAACTACCTGACCATGCAAACTGACCAGATTTGGTTTTCGACCATTAAAGTAAAATTCAACTATTTGCGCATGGAGCTGCATTGAGATCCATATCTCTCTGGAATTTAATAATACACGGTTTAAAAAATGAAAATTCCAAAAGAATATTGAGATATCTTTGATGCATTTTACATTTACATTATGCAGATGCTTTTATCCAAAGTGACTTGCATTGCATTTCAAGGTACACATATACATTCTTATCAGTTACTGCTTTCCCTGGGAATCGAACCCATGACCTTGGCATTGCAAGCGCTAACGCTCTACTGTTGGGCACTCACACAATTGCATTGCTACAGGGAAACAAGATGCATTTCTAGTCTCAACATTATTTTTCTTCAGACATTCCTCTTAAAAAAGAAAAAAGTATCAGTTTTGTGCAAGTTTTTGACCACTGAGAATGTGTACAATTAACAGTTTGCTCATGGAGCCACATTGACATCCCTGTATGAATTGAACAATACAGGGCCTTACTAATTAAACTACAAAAAGAAAAGTTTGTGAATAACTTAAGGATTTTAAGATCTCTTTAATGATTCTTGTATATATGCAGTAAGTTACTGCTATATCATGCTTTTCAGTATATATTTTCAACACAACCCCAATGTGCCAAAGGCAGCTAAATGCTTTCAAAAAAGATTCTTGAAGAAAGAGAGAGAAGAGGGAAGCAAGGTCATTTGCATGGAGACCCACGGACGCCCCGTTCCCCGTATCTGATGTCAGTCTCCCGACACTGATAGACTCTGCGTCTCCAGTTTAAGGGATAATGAGATTGCTCGAGCCACACAAACCTCCACTGACTGCACTGCACCAACGCTACGGCAGTCACTTCATCTCTCAGAGACTAAACAACTCCGCCTGCCTCCATCTTCCTCGATGCGAGCGCACTCGACTCATCAAGAGCCCGAGCACCGGTGTAATGGAGAGAAGTGGGTGAAAACGAGGACGTGGGGCAGGAGAACACCTGATTGGCTGAAAACAGGGCCCATTTCCATCAGAGCATCTTCCTCAGGCGGTAGAGGATGTGTGAACCCGTGGGAAAGAAATACACAAATGAGATCGGTTTAATATCTCAATTGTTTCTCACAGATAGCAATGCGTATCCTGTGCATCTCCTCTGAAGTTTGAAAAGGGGCTTCAACACTGTGATCAGATTTGAGATGCCAAAGTGTGCAATAAGAAGTCTCAAATTTCATATTTCAACACGTCGGATCTCAACATGAGTTCAATCGTTTCTCATCACGTCCACCCAAGACCATATCTGAACTAATATGCAGAATAATTTCAGAGCTCTGTACCACATAACTCATAATTTAAGCCAACCAGTGCCAGTCATGTCTCATTTGGTAGTCTAGGTAAAACAGGGATGAACACAGAAAGTTCCTTTTTATTACTAACAAATCAAATGTGCATAAAAAGATTTCCAAAATACATGCTATGTCAGTCATAAATAACCATCAATCACAAGCAGCAATAAACAGAGTTACAACAAAACTTAACTGGGCCACAAAACATCTCTAAAAGACTGATTCAAATCACATGACGCTAAATGATGGTTCTTAAAATTTCATAACCTTAGCATACTACTGTGAAAAAACCATGGTACAGTACTTCAGGGATGGTAATATTAATGTACTTTGAAATGTATAAGGTATTAAATAATTACTATTTGCATCATGGAATTGACATGATACATCACAACAAGGTAATGCCACGTTCAAGTCTTCACATGAAGGCTGTTGTTAAGTGTTTTGACACTATTTAGGTGTGAAATGTCTTTACCTGTAGCACGCGCAGGTGTTGAACTGATTCAAAAACCTCTTCGTCGCTGACAAACGGATGGATTTGTAAAGTTTGTTTCCAAAAACGAATCAGTGCGTCAGTATATGACCTGTGGTGTTTCGTTAGCCACTGAATCGGTATTTCTGAACAAATCATTTATGTGAACGAGTCACAGAAATGTCTTGGAGCTGTTCGAATGATTCAGAATTTATCGCGAAGCATTTTGTGCACCCGGTTGATTCATTTGAAAGAACCGAGTCAATAGTGATTCATTGGAGAGTCGGACATCGATTCGCTAGTTCAGATTCCAAACAAACAGACGACATTGATTGCTGAAATACTGTCAAGGAATATGTCTCTCAGGTTGGTATATTGTAATCTCCCTCATCAGACAATAATCTAACATTCAAATATTTACTTGGATGGTCTCGTGGCAAGACCACACGAGGAAATGTGTGTTGTGGTAAATGCTCAATAAATACTCCAAGAGATGGGTTGGTTGACTCAAGTCTATGTCTCCTATACAGATTTTTAAGTGCAATATAGTAAACGTCAAACATCTGAGACAAAGTTGATGCTTAAATGAAACATACTGTATCTGAGAATCTGAGAAAGAGCAACATGTGAGAAATAAAATATTCCTTTGAGAGTGTGTTTGGAGAGTGTGTTTGGAGTGTGTTACAGAAACAGACCCAAAAGAGATAATGTGATTGTGGGCACTGGTCATGTTTGGATCAGAAGCTGATATGGGACAAATTGCAGGGAAGCATGAATTTAAAAACCATTGATTAGGCCTACAACATGTGTTATAGAACATGATCAACATTTATTGGTGTTAGAGAAATGCCATTGTATGGAGAGTGCTAATAAAATAACCTCATTCTCTTATTATATCATAAGTTGTCTGTGGTTCAAACAGTAGAAATGGCTTTAGCAACGGCAGGGTCACGGGTTCGATTGCCAGGGAAAGCAAGAACTGATGATGTAAAGTTCTCCCAAATGCAAAATGCACCTTTATACAATATTACCAACCAGACTGAGCAGTATATATTTGCATGTTTACAGACAAAACTCAAAAGTTTCTTATTAATGGTTCAGGAGATTAAATTAAAGTCCTCAGTTTTGATTCATTGAAATATCAACTTTGTCTTGGATGTTCCTTAAGGAAATAAAAAGAGACACGAGCGAGTGTAACACATATACAGAGCTATAAAAATGAATTTAGAGAGCCATCAAGAGCATTTGATGAGAAATGTTATATTGAGATTAATTGCAGACTTTGATATTTTGGCACAGTTTGAGACTTTATGAAACTAGATGCAAGATTACAGAGAGTTTTTTCTCAGGAGAAAATCTGAGAAAAAGTAGAAGTCTCCATTTCCTCGCCATTTAATCTCATTGATTTCTAGGAGGGAAAAAACATGATCAGATATTATCTGATATCTTTACTTTCATACTGTATGAGCTTCCCTAAACATTAATATGGAACTCAGTTCAATAATATGATCTCATTATAAACCTTTCACGTTAATGGTATAGCGCTGTCTGTACTCAACACTTGACTCGGGAAGGGAAACATTTCATTCTCTTATTTCAGTGAAACATAATTGAGAACACAAAGCTACAAAAATAAATTTCCTCCGGGAAGAAACATTTTATTGATGTTATTCACCAATCATCCATGGCTCATACACACATGCATAATGTGCAGGCGTACCACACGTGTTGAGGTTTCCACCAGAGCCTCGAAGGCACGGGACAGGTGACACGACGGTGGAGGATGCTGGGACTTTCCGCTGCGCAATAAAAATGCTAATCCGCCCTATTCCCCTGTTGATCGGCTCTATGTAAAACAGGTTAGAGTTCTCCGCTCCACATGTGTACCCTCAATTTACCAGTCGGCCTTCCTTTGTCCTGCTCTCTTTATTTGTTCTTCATTGAACGCAGTGGCCTGGATGTCTTCACACATCTTTGACCGGACTCTGCTAATGACAATGACAGTGCCGGCTCCAGTTCTGCGCCCACACACCGCCGTAATGATGCCTCCACCGGCCCAAAGACAAAGAGAGCCTTAGATGTGGCATTGTCCCAATTAAAGGTCACAGAACAGAAGAGGTCTTAACCGTCCTCCGCCTCCGGCCACGTTCGGCTCAAATTGTCGGCTGCCACTGTCGGTCGTCTTCAACTGTTGTGTGCGCCACGCTGATTAATGTGGACGATTTCATGGGTTTAGTTTGCGCTTCTTACCGCTGCGCCGTTTATCAGATCAGTGCTTTTGCTTTTCAACTGGTTTTGCTTCAGGAATCAAATCTCTTTTTAGTAGGAACCCAATTGCTCATCGTAGAAAAGTAAACAACAATTAAACATTGAAATGTCTCTCTTATTGAGATTAAAGGTTTCCTAAATCTGTATGGTTTCTTCCTCTAAATGTTTTAACTATAAAACTGCAACATTTATTATAAAGTGCTTCAGGAATCAAATCTCTTTTTTTGTGGGAACCCAATTGTTAATCATAGAAAAGTAACAAAAATGTCCTTAAAATTAAACATTGAAATGTCTTATTATTGAGTTTAAAGGTTTCTTAACTAAATTTGTATGGTTTCTTCCTCTAAGTCAACACAAAACCACTTTTAGCTATAAAACTACAACATTTATTATAAAGTGCTTTTGCTTTTCAACTGGTTTTGCTTCAGGAATCTAATCTCTTTTTTGTAGTAAACCCAATTGTTCATCATAGAAAAGTAACAAAAATGTCCTTAAAATTAAAATTTGAAATGTCTTATTATTGAGTTGAAAGGTTTCTACTGTAACTGTTTTTATGGTTTCATGCGCTCAGCCAGCACAAAAACATTTTTAACCATAAAAATGCAACATTTATTAGATCAGTGCTTGTTTTTCAGCTGGTTTTGCTTCAGGAACCAGGTTGTGTGTGCTTTTGTTTAGTGGGAACCCAATGGTTTATCATAGGAAAGTAAACAAAAACACTGAAACATTTTTATTATCAGGTTTTAAAGGTTCAATTATTCTGGTTTTATGACACAGTTGCCACTATTTCAGAGCACAAAACCTAAAAGCGTCATGCATTTGCCAGATAATTTTATCCATACTGCATTTAAGGTATATATCAGTTTGCATTTAATGGGAATTTAACATAGTCTGGGTAGTTTTTCTTTTACCTTGTGTAGTTTGTTCATGTTTTATGGAGATGTGAGCATGTTTATATTGTCTTCATGTTGCAACTAGTTTCTACAAGTAACATGATTTTGCACCCAAATACTGTATGACTGCAAGACCAGCCTTTCATAACAACAATGAAACATATGGTGTGTTTTTGTCTAAGGGTGATATTTTGCTTTTAATAATTATAAGGTTAGTTGCGTTTTATTATGTGCAACCCATCAGAACAACAGTTTTGGGTCGTGATCGACCCGTTGAGAACCACTGGATTAGATAGCTTTAAGTTTTTAGGAACTCTTTGTCGAATCAGCATGTTTGGGACTGGCCGAAATAACCATCCGGTGGAGGAATATATCCCCGGCTGTCTGAGCCGAAGCAGGTTTATCAGTCTGTCCGCATGCCCCTGTTTTCTTAATCTTCTCCGTTCGCTCTCGAAAGGCCCAAAATGAAACTGTAATCTACATAATGTGGCCTTTGTCCCCCTCGTAGTTTCTTCAACTCTCACATCTAATTAGCTTCAGGGACTGCAGGAGTGCGATATGGGGTTTCCCGGGGCGCACCCCCCTCTCCCCTCCAGTTGGGCCGTGGGTCGGGCCGGTGGGGTCTGTTCCCCGGAGACCGGTTATGACAAATAAGATTAATGTCTCTCAAGCCTCCTGAGCCACACAGATTAGACTGATAGCTGATTTTCTCAAGAGAAACCCCATGTGTGAGAGCTTGTCAGAGCCCCGTCCCGTCCCCTCTAATGACCAGTGGAGCGGAGAGGGTCACGAGGGTACGGGTCAAAAGGTCCTCCGCGGAGGATTCCCTATCTTCCTGAGCACTGGAGCGTCGGATGAAGGGTGGCGCTCCTGTGAGATTAAGGTTTAAACTCTCCATTAGGAGTAACAGTGGAAATAAAAGGCCTGCTTCTACACATACAGCACCTGTTTTCCCCTTTCCCCTTACATTATCCTGCAAAAGCAAAACTTGATTTGGCCCATTGTCAGGCATAAATCGTTACATTTTAGGATTTTGTAATATAGCATTAATGTATGGCACAAACACTGCACACTGAAGCTTAATATTCAGTGTTCGGGGTTTGTTCTCATCGCTACCTCCACACACAAATACTGATGGATCAAAAGCAGGTTTGGACCTTTACTTTTGAACAAACCAGGTTTATTTTTTTCCCTCACTCTAATGAGAGGAGTATGGAAGCCTTGGAAGAAAAAACGCGTAAAATCATAATTATGACAATAAATAACATTGTTATTGATAAAAAGTCAAAATTATTAGATAAAAAAGTCAAAATTGTATGATAAATAGTCATAATTGTATGATAAAAAGTCTTAATGCAAGTCATAATTATGAGTTAGTTAATTATGAGATAAAGTCATAATTATCAGTTAGTCAATTGAGATAAAAAGTCAGTTATGAGATAAAAAGTCAAAATTGTATGATAAAAAGTCATAATTGTATGATAAAAAGTCTTAATGCAAGTCATAATTATGAGTTAGTTAATTATGAGATAAAGTCATAATTATCAGTTAGTCAATTGAGATAAAAAGTCAGTTATGAGATAAAAAGTCAAAATTGTATGATAAAAAGTCATAATTGTATGATAAAAAGTCTTAATGCAAGTCATAATTATGAGTTAGTCAATTAATAGATAAAAAGTCAAAATTATGCAAATAATTATGATAAAGTCAATTATGAGACAAAGTCGAAATTATGACATACCTGTAACGATTAGGCAGGAATGAAGCGGAAAGAATCCAAATGCAAGTACTAATTTAATAAAAAAGGTAATCCAGGGCAAAACAGCCACAAGCAACAATGACCGACAAACTCAGAGGTATAAATACACAAGCAGACAGGCTAAACAAGATAACAAGGGGGCGTAGTTAATCCGATACACCTGGGGAGACTAATAAACAAGACAAGGAACACCTGTGGACACTGAGCAAACAATTAACAAATGACAAGACACATGGCAGGATCACATGACAAACAGGGAATCACGTGACAGACAAGAACAAGGAACAAGACACAAAACCCACACCGTGACAATACCAAGACATAATTATCACAATTTTTTTATAATTCATTGCCTCATTTCGACTTGTCCACGTTTTTGACTGTTTATCACATAATTGTGAGGAAAAAAGTCATAATTATGAGATAAAAAGTCATAATTATGATTAGTCAATTATGAGATAAAGTCATAATTATGAGTTAGTCAATTTTGAGATAAAGTCATAATTATGAGTTAGTCAATTATGAGATAAAGTCATAATTATGAGTTAGTCGACTATGATTAGTCAATTATGAGTTAGTCAGTTATGAGATAAAGTCATAATGATCAGTTAGTCAATTATGAGATAAAGTTATAATTATCAGTTAGTCAATTATGAGATGAAGTCATAATTATGAGTTAGTCGATTATGGTTAGTCAATTATGAGATAAAGTCATAATTATGAGTTAGTCGATTATGGTTAGTTTATTATGAGTTAGTCGATTATGGTTAGTCAATTATGAGTTAGTCAATTAATTATGAGTTAGTCAATTATGAGATAAAGTCATAATTATCAGTTAGTCAATTGAGATAAAAAGTCAAAATTATGAAATAAAAAGTCATAATTATGAGTAAGTCAATTATGACATAAAGTCATAATAATCAGTTAGTCGATTATGGTTAGTCAATTATGAGTTAGTCAATTATGAGATAAAGTTATAATTATCAGTTAGTAAATTATGAGATAAAGTCATAATTATGAGTTAGTCGATTATGGTTAGTCAATTATGAGTTAGTCGATTATGGTTAGTCAATTATGAGTTAGTCAATTATGAGATAAAGTCAATTATGAGTTAGTCAATTGAGATAAAAAGTCAAAATTATGAGATAAAAAGTCAAAATTATGAGATAAAGTCATAATTATGAGTTAGTCAATTATGAGATAAAGTCATAATTATCAGTTAGTCAATTGAGATAAAAAGTCAAAATTATGAAATAAAAAGTCATAATTATGAGTTAGTCAATTATGAGATAAAGTCATAATTATCAGTTAGTCGATTATGGTTAGTCAATTATGAGTTAGTCAATTAATTATGATTAGTCAATTATGAGGTAAAGTCATAATTATCAGTTAGTCAATTATGAGATAAAGTCATAATTATGAGTTAGTCAATTGAGATAAAAAGTCAAAATTATAAGATAAAAATTAGGGCCGGGGCTTTAACGCGTTAATTAAGATTAATTAATTACAGACTTTAACATGTTAATTTACACAAAAAATAATTTTAATCGCACTTATTTTTGCACCGCGGAACGTTTCTCACTGGACGAGTTTCGGCGGACCGATTATACTGGCGCACCAACTAGCGTTCATGATGAAGAAGCTGACGAGATCGCTTGCTTCATAGATCGCTTTTTGGCCCCGTGGATGGGAAACTTTGTTATAAAAAATGAACGGATGGAAGCGTCGATAAGAGCATGGTTGTGTGCAAGTTATGCAACAAGGAATTCGCTATTGCTATTAGTGTAGCTATTGCAACACACTTAATGGCAAAAATTGCACTGGTCTGCTGGACTTGGTTGAACAAAAATAAACAATAAGCTTATGTATGTCATTATTCAATGGTATACTAAAAATCCATGTGAAAAAAAAAAATACATCTCACTGTTCTCAGGTCAAATATTTATGCAATTAAAATGCGATTCATTTCGATTAATTAGTTACAAAGCCTCTAATTAATTAGATTACTTTTTTTAATCGAGTCCCGGCCCTGATAAAAATACTTTTTGTCATGATTTTTTTAATGATTTGCCCAAGCATGTTTTTCTTGGGTGACAATAAGCGGCACTGATTGATCAGAGAAGCGCTGCGTCAGAAGTCTGGAGTCGCCTCTTCTGAAAGACTGAGGCTGATCTGAGGTCTTCATAACTTCTGATGGTCGGCCCGATCGCTCCAGTGTGGCAGCTCGCTGACACAGCAACTTCCCAGACAGAGTCTTCTTCCAGATGCAGCGGGAGCCGTTGTAGAGACTGCGTTTCCCCACGGCGCTAAAGCCATAAACAAACTTTTATGAAACAATTGTGCTTTATTGATAAGATGTTTGCTCCGTAATAGCAGCACTATGTCTGAATTTGGCTTGAATTATCCTAAAATAAAGCTAAAATATTGAAGGCTAAGCATTTCTTTTTTGCACAGCTCTGTTATTCTTTCAGAAGTAGAGAGTAGTGTACATTGTATTTTTTCAACAGGCAATTACTGTACCAATAACATTCATGTAATGGCCTTATTGTGCGCTTGCACACAATCTTTGAGTTTCTCATAACCCCAAATAAATCCCAATGTTCTCTGAAACTGGGAAACCGAAATCATTTCCCGGTGTGTTAAAGTGTGGTAGACACAGCTTCAGGCGCTCCACTGATCCTTCTCTTTTCTAATCGACTTAATGGGATTATTGCACATCATTACTTTATTTTACATGAAACACAGTTCTGTAATGTTTACTATTATTCTGTCTTATCTATCAATCTATCAATCAATCTATCTATCTATCTATCTATCTATCTATCTATCTATCTATCTATCTATCTATCTATCTATCTATCTATCTATCTATCTATCTATCTATCTATCTATCTATCTATCTATCGTTCTATCATTCTATCGTTCTATCATTCTATCTATCTATCTATCTATCTATCTATCTATCTATCTATCTATCTATCTATCTATCTATCTATCTATCTATCTATCTATCTATCTATCTATCTATCTATCGTTCTATCTATCTATCTATCTATCTATCTATCTATCTATCTATCTATCTATCTATCTATCTATCTATCTATCTATCTATCTATCTATCTATCGTTCTATCTATCTATCTATCTATCTATCTATCTATCTATCTATCTATCTATCTATCTATCTATCTATCTATCTATCTATCTATCGTTCTATCGTTCTATCTATCTATCTATCTATCTATCTATCTATCTATCTATCTATCTATCTATCTATCTATCTATCTATCTATCTATCTATCTATCCATCTATCTATGTTCTATCTATCGTTCTATCTATCGTTCTATCTATCGTTCTATCTATCGTTCTATCTATCTATCTATCTATCTATCTATCTATCTATCTATCTATCTATCTATCTATCTATCTATCCATCTATCTATCTATCCATCTATCTTTCTATCTATCTATCTATCTATCTATCTATCTATCTATCGTTCTATCTATCTATCTATCTATCTATCTATCTATCTATCTATCTATCTATCTATCTATCTATCTATCTATCTATCTATCCATCTATTGTTCTATCTATCTATCTATCTATCTATCTATTTATCTATCTATCTATCTATCTATCTATCTATCTATCTATCTATCTATCTATCTATCTATCTATCTATCTATCTATCTATCTATGTTCTATCTATCGTTCTATCTATCTATCTATCTATCTATCTATCTATCTATCTATCTATCTATCTATCTATCTATCTATCTATCTATCTATCTATCTATCTATCCATCTATCTATCTATCCATCTATCTTTCTATCTATCTATCTATCTATCTATCTATCTATCTATCTATCTATCTATCTATCTATCTATCTATCTATCTATCTATCGTTCTATCTATCTATCTATCTATCTATCTATCTATCTATCTATCTATCTATCTATCTATCTATCTATCTATCTATCTATCTATCTATCTATCTGTCTGAGGAACGGCCTGTCTCAATAAGTGCAATGCTGAGTTTATCATTTTATTGCAGATTTTCTATATGATCCTGTAATTGGAGCGAGAGAGAAAGTGTGCAGCTGCTAAACCTGAATCTGTCCATCAATGTCACCGGATGGCCGTGGCAGATGCAAAGGGGAATCAGGTCTTCGTCGACACACACCCTCACGAGAACAAGAGCACCGCTCTGCAGACGTGTGTGTGTGTGTGTGTGTGTGTGTGTGTGTGTGCGCGCGCACACGTTTCCTTTGGTAAGAGAGATAGATGGTGCAATAACTTGTGATTGTATGAACGCATGACTGTGGAAATAGACTTTGACACTTTCCTGTATTGTCTGAATCTGTGAGTTTAACCTTATTTTTTTCTTTTGTCAGCTTTTCAGCGGTATATGATGGCTTCATCCATCCATCTGATGTTCTTTTACTCTGTCTCTGTAAGAAGTGCTGGTGTGTCTTGACCTTAAAGAGCTATTTCTACCTGAACTGACCCGTGAAAATGACAAAGTCGGGTTGATTCAGTCAAACTAAATCATGAACTGACTTGAATAAAATCAAGTTAAAATCATTTAGGATACTTGACTATTTTTACGTCGAGAGCTTCTTAAAGAGATGTAACGTCTCTCATCATTTACTCACTCATGTCATTCCTGTATGATTTTCACACACAAGAAGATATTTTTTAAATGTTTAAAAGTCATACAGGCTTAGAATGACGTGATGGTGAGGAAATTATGTTTTTGGGAGTGATATACCCCTTTAAGTGTGCAAACCAGATGTTTTAACCCTAGAACACAGTGCAATCAGATGCATATTCTTAATAACACCAGTGTTTTGTCAATGAAAATTCATTTTAATGATGATTCAGATAATTATTGTGCACACATAAGATTGCTATTTTAGTTGCTAAATCTAACAAAACCTACCTTTCTTTCTTACCTATCTAGAAAAAAATAATGAATGCATTAAAATTATTTATTTTTAATAATTTCAAAAGTTTTCTTTTATGGGGTCAGGTTTGACAGCTTGCAACTTTCTCACTAAATCTGTATCTGAACATATGTTACATAAGACGTTTAACATTGCCTGTATGTACAGGAAAATGAAGATGTTAAAATGTCCCATGAATGTAAACTAAACACTAAACACCCTTTAAATATAAAAATAGCTAAACTAAACAGTTCAAAGACACCATAAGGAACATCAAATGAAAAGAAGCTTCTTGTAAATATAGCAAAAAAGTGTGCATTTTAAGGTTAAAGTACAGAAGTATACAGTGCGTCTCTGCTGCTTTGACCTTCCACGTGTCCTCCACTGCTCCAGAAGTGCGTGTGAACTGATTCGAATCGGTCTCATTGAAAACTGCGTACGTGAGAATTAAATGTCAATGAAGTTCTTTTGATTTCAACTCCGACGAGACGTTTGTTCGGTGTGTCTCAACACAGCGTAGACTATTATTATGCAAATGAGGCGCACTTGAATATTTTCGCCTGTGTTTTTCCAGCTGATGTCAGCAGTTCCCGGGAACGTCCTTCTCCACATAAACGCGTCAGGTCGCCGTGGGCTGACGCGCGCTTGGGAATGTCAACGGCTGTGCAACAGTGTCCTACATACTCACTGCATGCTGGTGAAACTGTTACACACACATGCATGCACATCAAGCCATTCTGAGCCATTATTGTCCCTCATTGACATGTGTAAAAAAAAAAAAAAAAAAGTCCATTCCCATCTCTGTGTATTTATTTTGTCCTTAAACACAGAAAAAAACATCTCTCTCTCTCTCTCTCTCTCTCTCTCTCTCTATATATATATATATATATATATATATATATATATATACTAAAATCTAAAAAGATATAGGGATTAAAGACTATATATATATATATATATATATATATAGTCTTTAATCCCTATATCTTTTTAGATTTTAGTTGAGAGGGTTTTATTAAAAATGCCTTAAAGGTGCATCCACAGGTTATTGGATTTTCCCTTTTTTAACTTTTAAGAGGACAAGTCTCTTTTTAATAGATTTGTTTTGTTAAACATATCAGCATTAAATTCTATTTATATTAGTTTCTCGACCTTGGGCTTGTAGCGTCAAATTATGACGGCATATGCAAATACTTATTTAATTATATTAATGTATTTCTAAATGGCAGAGTGCCATTAGCTCATTATTTGAGCGAATTTTTACAATTTTCCAAACATTTGTTTTAAAGATCATCCATCAAACGCGAAGAATGCATAGAAATCGCAATGCGTGTGCATGCGGTGCCTCCCCTAAATGAGAAAACGAACATGTGCAAATCAGCATGTATCACGATAACGCTTTCTTTCCAGGTCTGAATGTTTGTGAAATGGCAATCCTACTGCGGGACGTCCTTATTCGTCCCATTGAAGGAGTGAACAATGAGAACACGATGTCAGACAACAGTGTGTACTACAGCTCCAGGATCCGCGTTAATTGCGGACATATGGCTCCTACTGGAATCATTGAGGAAACGGACCTTCTGGTACCCAATTCGTGTGATTTGCATGAAAAGAAAGCCATTGGTTTATAGACCGTGATGTAAAAGAATGACCTGAAAGCCTGAGGCCACATCCAGTAGTTGATTTAGTGGTTTGCGTCAAAAGAAGTGAGCGAAAACGCAGCGCGGGAGGGCAGATTCTTAACGCGGCAAACGTAATGCAAAACAGCAAAATCTTCCCAAATTGAGTATTAACATTTGCGAGCAATACTTTATTTTTTAAAAAAAATTTATACAACCTTAATAGCTTAAACATATATTTATTTTATTTTCAAGAAAGCTGGTTACATTTAAATGATCATATAAATAAATGCGTTCATTTATAAAAACATGTTTGTTTGTTGTTGTTTTTATTTTATGAAAACTGAATGGATTTGTGATATAAATAAACCCTTCTGTTTTATTTCAGGCTTCGGGGAAAAAAAAATCTGGCGAAGGCGTGGACGTCTCACAGCGTCATTAAGTCATCCAGTTCAATGTTGGTCCCGGGAGATTTTTTTATGGATTAAATTAAGTACTTCCATCTTCATTTCCCACCTGATCGCAGCCATATAAATCCCAACAGCTGATCAACAGACTTCAGAAAGCCCGACGCCTTCAGACGGAACAGCTGGGAGTTAAAGCAGGAGAGAGGAGAGCGAGCAGGCTGACGCAGACTCAGCTGTTTCACTGTCCTTTCTGTGTCTTTTGGGGAAGAAAAGCAGCACGGAAACTAGAGGACTAGTTAGTTTAGACTCGAACCTGGAAGATACGATCGTCGTGAAGGGTCCCAGAGGAGCTAAAGAGAGAGAGAGAGAGAGAGAGAGAGAAAGAGAGAGGAGTGAAGCTGTCCAGTTCTGAATGCGTGCGGCGAACGGGAGCTGTCCAGTGCTGAAGTTGCATTTCTCCCGAAAGCATCGAGGCGTCGCGCTTCATCAACACAAGCGCATTCAGGGGCTCGAGGGTCTGCCGTTACCCTGTGCTGGCATCCGAATCTCGGCATTACCGAAGAGGAGCGATACAAAAAAAAATTACAACAAAAACAACAAAAAAACGCGTTTTGTTTCAGCGTTGCATGAGGAAAAGCGAGCGAGTCGACCGGCGGACGAGTGTTTTTCCCCTTCAACCTGAAACATGCCAAGGTCTTTCCTGGTCAAAAAGGTTAAGCTTGATGATTTCTCATCCGCTGATTTGGAGAGCTCCTATGGCAGATCCAGGGCAGACCTCAGCCTGCGCTTTCATGAGAAAGGTAATTTATTTCATTTGACCTCGCATATACACATCTAGTTCGCTCACACGCAAGGGCATGTTCATGCACATTGACGTTTGCTGGTTTATAATCATAACCTCGGCATTGACCCACAGTCACATTGTAGGCTATTCAACACCGTCAGGCGCAGCAGTTTCTGTCGACTCGGCACATTTCAGGTGTTGCGCTCTTTCGAGCACGCATTCGACTCGCTTTAAGGCGCATTTTATTTGAGAAAACGCAGAGCTAGCAACAAGTCCTTCGCATTTACACCGAGAGTTATCGAAACGTGTCATGGAATTATCCACGCACACAGTCTATTAAGCGATCGCTTGATCATGTTTCATGTTATTATTCACGCTCTACATAACCTGCGCTTTGCATACACTTGCATAATCAGACATTCATAGAATATTCATGCATGCTCAGTAATATCCTTACACATCGACCTAATTCTGCTCAATTGCCATGCAATTATAACCGAAGCGATACCATTGCGCTTTAAATGGGTTGCAACGCTAATTGAAATGGAGACCTATTGATTTTTTTTTTGCATGCGCCTGTTAGATAATGCACGAGTTCCCCTCTGTCTGATGGAGGAGTAACATGTTGTTGCATTGCATTTGAACTGTGCGTGTTTGCAGGGTACATCAGCGACTACATGACCCCGGCCCCGTACGATGGCGAGAGCGACAGTGGCATTAAAGTTCCCTCTCCAGGACCCATTTACGACAGCATCCACAGCGATTATGGAGCGCCGGATTCGGACCAGCCCGACAGCCCTCAGTCGGAGATCTCCTCGGGATACATCAACGGAGACACCGCGGTCAGCGAGGGTTACACGGTGGACGCCTTCTTCATCACGGACGGGAGGTCGAGGAGAAAAGCCATCAGCAGCCCGAGGAGCATTCAGAGGCACACGTGCAACGAGTGCGGAAAGACATACGCCACGTCTTCCAACCTGAGCAGACACAAGCAGACGCACCGCAGCATGGACAGCAAAATGGCCAAGAAGTGCCCCACCTGCGGGAAGGTGTACGTCTCCATGCCGGCCATGGCCATGCATCTGC
>JARWKJ010000015.1:38917667-38920167 GCA_029959095.1 Rhinichthys osculus | reverse complement strand
AACCAAGGCCACACCCCTTCTTCAATAATCTGTTACGCTCGGATGTGTCACAAGTCCTACTTTTGTTTCATTGCGTATAACTTTAAGAGAACGGATTTTAAATAAGATTTCTTGTCTGTGAAATAATCATGGATGCAGAGAAATTCTGATCATGAAATCTATACGCATTTTCAACTACCTGTGTTTTCTGTAAAACTCTTCACACAGACCGATGTGATATTATTTGAAACTATATGTGCTTTTTTATTCTCCTAATATAATGTATTTCAGATTATCCTGCTCTCGTTATATCTAATTTATCTGTTTACAGGTGAAACTCGAAAAATTTGAATATAGTGCAAAAGTTCATTTATTTCAGTAATTCAACTTAAAAGGTGAAACTAATATATTATATAGACTCATTACATGCAAAGTGAGATATTTCAAGCCTTTATTGGTTATAATTGTGATGATTATGCCTTACAGCTTATGAAAAACCCAAATTCAAAATTAGAATATTGTGAAAAGTTTTCATAGCTGTGAACCATAATCATCAAAATTATAACAAATAAAGGCTTGAAATATCTCACTTTGCATGTAATGAGTCTATATAATATATTAGTTTCACCTTTTAAGTTGAATTACTGAAATAAATAAACTTTTGCACGATATTCTAATTTTTCGAGTTTCACAACACTCTAAAAAATGCTGGGTTGTTTCAACCCAAATTTGGGTCAAATATGGACAAACCCAAATGTTGGGTTAAAAATGTAATAAAAAAATTACAGTTGAAAGTGAAAGTTGAAGTTGGGTTAAAATTTTAAATTACATTTTTAACCCAACATTTGGGTTTGTCCATATTTGACCCAAATTTGGGTTGAAACAACCCAGCATTTTTTAGAGTGTGATATATAGTAAATAGCAAATCTGTATGATTTCATTGCAAAATGTAACTATATCATCGACCAGTTATTTATATAAAGTTGTATATTACTGTATATATATATATATATGTGTGTCCATCTTTATCTGCATACATACAGTATACTTGAGATGTGCTATATAGTATATATTGCCCTATGTAACTGCTTGCCATCACATAATGTAAACTATATTATCACTCAGCTCTAATCTGTTAAATGCAGATATTAAGATATTATAAAAAATAACATCATGATTTTCTGTATTTTCTGAAAGTGTTCTGCAGATAACATGTGCTGGACTGAGCATGCAGACGTGTCCCTGTACAGTACATGACGCGAGTCTTATTAGTCAAAATAATCAGCAAATTGGTCCAGACTTCACGCTGTGGACAAAATCTGTCTGCAGAGAGTCTATTACATAACACTGACCTTTCCGAAACACACACACACACACACACACACACACACACACACACACACACACACACACACATACACACACACACACACACACACACACACACACGCCTGCGAGACACAACGCAGAGTTATGATACCTGCTCTTCTGATTAGGTCAGAGATATGTGTTTCCCTGGGACTTCAACATTTCTTGTATTGTTATTTGCACACGGACAGCATCGGGGAACACAAAATACAATCTATAATATAAAAGAGTGAGTGCTGAGACGTCACGATGACAGCGATGATAGATCATGGATGATGGATTTGACACATTTCTGACACGTAAGGGGGAAAAACATGTGTTTGTGAAGACATAACGAGTTAAAATTATGACAAACTACTAAGTCATAATTATGAGATGAAAAGCCAGTCATACGAAAGTCATAATATTCACTTATCTCATATTTATGACTTTTTGTGTCTTAATTTCTACTTTTTTATCTCATAGTTATGACTTAGTATGCCGTAATTTTCTATATTTTGTCATAATTTTGACTTGACATTAAATTCAATTAAACTTAATATGCCAATTTTATCGCATAATTGACTTAGCATGTCATATTTATGACTTGTCATAATTTATCATTTTTATGTCACAATTATGACTTAATGGTGTCAAAATGGTGACATAGTATGTCAAAATTATGACTGTCATAATTTAGAATTTTGTAGTTAAATTGTGACTGTCATTATTATAACTTAGTATAATTTATGCTTTTTATGTCATAATTTTGACTTTTTGTGTCATAGCTATAACATATGTCATAATTAAAAATTTATTTTATGTCATAATTATGACTTTGTTCATCATAATTATGACTAAGTATGTCAATTAAATTTTTTTGTCATGATTTTGACTGTCATAATTATAACTAGTATGTCAATCATTTCGACTTTTTATATCATAATTATGACTTTTTAACTATGATTTACTGTCATAATTATGACTTATGTCACAATTATGTCAATTTCAAATTTCTCCCATGATTTTGACATTTTATGACACAATTATGACTTAGCATATCATTATTATTACTTTTTATGACAATTATGATTTACAAAAGCATTATATTTTTCCGGTAACACTTTAGTTTAGGGTCCAATTCTCACTATTAACAATTTTTTTATCCGCATGC
>JARWKJ010000015.1:38872667-38905167 GCA_029959095.1 Rhinichthys osculus | reverse complement strand
TGGATGGATGGATAAATAGACGAATGGAATGGATGGATGGACAGATGGATGGTGGATGGATGGATAGATGGATGGATGGATGGTGGATGGATGGATAGATAGATAGACGGATGCAATGGATGGATGGATGGATGGATGGATGGTGGATGGATGGATAGATTGACGGATGGAATGGATGGATGGATGGTGGATGGATGGATAGATAGACGGATGCAATGGATGGATGGATGGATGGATGGACGGATGGACAGATGGATGGATAGATGGATGGACGGACGGACAGATGGATGGATGGATGGACGGATAGATGGATGGATGGATGGATGGATGGACGGATAGATGGATGGATAGATGGATGGATTGATAGATAGATCACAGTCTGCTCAAGTGCTGCTGAATGAACGAGTGCATTAGGATGAACTGAGAATGGACTCTCCTCTTTCTGTTCATCCTGCGCTTCTGCAACTTGAACCGGCCGCATTAGAGGCTGTCAGCTTTCGCCTGACGTTCGCTCAAATAACACGCTGGCGGAGGAGAGAACATCGATCCCGAGCTTCTCCTCCATTATCCAGCCTCAAGACACACACCTGACATGCAGCGGCTCACACACTCGCTGATCTGATGCTGTGGAGTCCTGTCTGAGCAGAGCAATACAACCACATCGCGCACTAATGTGCGGCGCGGTCGCTTATTAAAAATACTCCAATAAAAGATCAGGGAACGGGAAGCCGACGGGCTGGATCTCTGTAAAGCGTGTGTGTGTGTGTGTGTGTGTGTGTGTGAGACAGACAGAGAACTTCTCGTGTGAGGATCAGGAGGACTGTAATAGTGTCATGTGTCATTAGAGGGCCAGTCAGGTTTAATTACGGCAGGACTGATAAAAGCAGTCAAGCATCACTTACAGGGCTTCCACTTTCCGTCAGTCTGTGTAGAGTTTCACACGGGTTTAAAGCATCTCTCTCTCTCTCTGAAGTAATATCACTCTAATATCATATACCTGTGCACCCCCAAACATCCCTCTGTATTTACACTACACGCACAAGTGTCCAAAGCTCATTACATTTTCAAGATGTGTATCTCAGTATTGCAGCTTCATTTGCAAACTCAACAACCGGTCAGACATTAGTAGGTGTAACACTGTGACTAATGCACTTTTATAATGATGCTCTGATTGAGCATCGCAATCATGGCGACACAGCAACTCTGACCAATGGTGTGAGTTCAGGGCGGGGCTATCTGACTATCTGACCAATGGTGTGAGTTCAGGGCGGGGCTATCTGACGATCTGACCAATTGTGTGAGTTCAGGGCGGGGCTATCTGACTATCTGACCAATGGTGTGAGTTCAGGGCGGGGCTATCTGACTATCTGACCAATGGTGTGAGTTCAGGGCGGGGCTATCTGACTATCTGTCCAATGGTGTGAGTTCAGGGTGGGGCTGTCTGACTATCTGACCAATAGTGTGAGTTCAGGGCGGGGCTATCTGACTATCTGACCAATGGTGTGAGTTCAGGGCGGGGCTATCTGACTATCTGACCAATGGTGTGAGTTCAGGGCGGGGCTATCTGACGATCTGACCAATGGTGTGAGTTCAGGGCGGGGCTATCTGACGATCTGACCAATGGTGTGAGTTCAGGGCGGGGCTATCTGACTATCTGACCAATGATGTGAGTTCAGGGCGGGGCTATCTGACTATCTGACCAATGGTGTGAGTTCAGGGCGGGGCTATCTGACTATCTGACCAATGGTGTGAGTTCAGGGCGGGGCTATCTGACGAACCGACCTAATGGTGTGAGTTCAGGGCGGGGCTATCTGACTATCTGACCAATAGTGTGAGTTCAGGGCGGGGCTATCTGACGATCTGACCAATGGTGTGAGTTCAGGGCGGGGCTATCTGACTATCTGACCAATGATGTGAGTTCAGGGCGGGGCTATCTGACTATCTGACCAATGGTGTGAGTTCAGGGCGGGGCTATCTGACGATCTGACCAATAGTGTGAGTTCAGGGCGGGGCTATCTGACGATCTGACCAATGGTGTGAGTTCAGGGCGGGGCTATCTGACTATCTGACCAATGATGTGAGTTCAGGGCGGGGCTATCTGACTATCTGACCAATGATGTGAGTTCAGGGCGGGGCTATCTGACTATCTGACCAATGGTGTGAGTTCAGGGCGGGGCTATCTGACTATCTGACCAATGGTGTGAGTTCAGGGCGGGGCTATCTGACGAACCGACCTAATGGTGTGAGTTCAGGGCGGGGCTATCTGACTATCTGACCAATAGTGTGAGTTCAGGGCGGGGCTATCTGACGATCTGACCAATGGTGTGAGTTCAGGGCGGGGCTATCTGACTATCTGACCAATGATGTGAGTTCAGGGCGGGGCTATCTGACTATCTGACCAATGGTGTGAGTTCAGGGCGGGGCTATCTGACTATCTGACCAATGGTGTGAGTTCAGGGCGGGGCTGTCTGACTATCTGACCAATGGTGTGAGTTCAGGGCGGGGCTATCTGACGATCTGACCAATGGCAGATGGAGGAGTGTTGAGAATACCTTGACACATAGACAGACAACCTGTCAATGGATGGATGGATGGATGGATGGTCAGATAGACGGAACGACCGACAGACAGAGACAAAAAGTTGGATGGAACGATAGATAAACGGACAGACAGACAGACAGACAGACAGATACATAGATAAACGGACAGACAGACAGACAGACAGACAGACAGACAGACAGATAGATAGAACGATAGAACGATAGATAGATAGATAGATAGATAGATAGATAGATAGATAGATAGATAGATAGATAGATAGATAGATAGATAGATAGATAGATAAATAGATAGATAGATAGATAGATAGATATTACACACTTTCCTTTAGAAAACTTAAGCTCAGACATTCTACTCAACACCTTTTCATGGAAATATGAAATAATGTTATGATGGTGAGTAAATGATGACAGAAATGTGCGTTTGGAGGGTTAATACCCCTTTAAGATCCTCTCTTCTAATGGAATTAGCGGACAGACGTTGTCAGGTCGAGACTGCAGCTCTCAGCTCATAGAACAGACAGGAGATCCCGTTTCCCAGCATCTGTCACTCACTCACTGCGCTTTTAGCAGAACCACCACTTAAAAAATCCTCTCCACACACCTTACTGTGTGAGAGACGTTAAGCTGAACCCTGTCAACCGCACACACACACACACACACACACACACACACACATGCAGCTGTGGCGGCTTAATCAGAACATTTACAGTCAAGTGGCTCCAGCTAATTCACCTTAATAGCATGTCAAGAGCATTTTTACATGAAATATTCCCCAATTCTGCAGGCGTTCCACAGCGTGTTTCTACGGCCGTCCCGCTTGCAGAGTGAGATTGAACACAGTCTCTATCAGGGCACAGAGGCTCTTTAGGCTGACGAATAGATACTCGCAGCGCTTCGGCACAATTTCCCTCTTTTAATTGTGTTATTCAAAGGAAAGAAGAGTAATGACTGAGTCTCTGCGCTCCTCTGACTCATTTCTCTGCTGGCTTGTTGTGGGATCTGTTTTCTCTACTCTCTGCTGTGCTTTCTTTCCTTTTCGTTCTCTCTCTCTATAATATAATAAAAGTAAACTGTGTAATTTGTCTGCCACTATATTACCAAACTACTGATTGTTTTCAAACAGGTTCCCCTTCAGATATACTCCTGCATTAAACACAGACTAGACTACAATCAAAGTGGGTTGCGTGGGTGTATAAACACACTGTTTTCCCTATTTTATATGCATCTAAAATATCTAAAACAATTGATATAACTGACCACATATTCTGGAGACCCTCCATCTGCATTTCTTTGACTGTGTCTGATTTAATCTCAGGGACGATTCAAGGACGGATCTGAGATTATATCACTTCTCAGTGAACAGATCCGGCCCGGGTCAAATGTCAAGATCCGATTTCAACAGGTCAGTTTTAGCGGTTTATTTACAGTAAGTGCAGAAGTAGGTAGTGTCATGTTAACAGACAGGAAGTGAGGATGCTACAAAACAGCTGGACTCTGCATCAGTGTGTATGTCTTCAGTTTTGTGGACACACACACACACACACTGATTTGTCGCACTGGCTGAAGCTCTATTATGTGTTGTTACTCAGTGAGGCCTGAGTCCATAAATCGCTCTGACTAGTGAAGACATGTCTCTCTCTCTCTCTCTCTCTCTCTCTCTCTCTCTCTCTCTCTCTCTCTCTCTCTCTCTCTCTCTCTCTCTCTCTCAGTAGGAGACCCTGTGAAGGTCTACAGTGTCCCAGAAAGAAAGAGCGACTCGCTGCAGAAAAAGAGAGATTCGCAGCTGATAGTGCATGTGCGTGTTCACTTTAGTTCAACCAAAAATATAAATTCTCTCATCATCTACTCGCCCTCTAAAGCTATGTTCAGACTGCAGGTAAATGTGGCCCAAATCCGATTTTGTGTGACTCAGATCTGTTTTTTTTTCATGACAGTGTGAACGGCACAAACCACATGTAATCTGATCTTTTCAATTCCAATTTCTGCCACTTCCACATGTGGTGCTAAATCTGATACAGGTCCGATGTTTAGCAATGCGACCGCTGTCCGAACAGTCATATAAAAATTCATGTGACATTTACGTCACTCTACAGCAACATTTGGCACAATTATGCACTCATGGGAGTCACTTCAAAGATTTTACATACCCGACGTTATCAAGACAGTTGTGAAAGGTAGTCAGTGAAGGACAGTGATGTGTCAGAGCTCATAAGTATTACAGTGACAGCATTATATAGGCTACACGAGGACTCGTAAATGTTTTAAAAACTCTATTCTCTTTATTCATATCCTCGTGTTTGTTTATTTATATAGCCTGTACATACATTCGCTGGCTTCCACGGCAGATCACACTATAAATAAACACGTAATCACTTACTTTAATGCTCTCCGTGTTTACCGAATGACAGCATGCTGCGTGGCGTCTTTTTATCGTTCTTTTGCTCATGCGGGACCATGATCAGTTCACACTTGAATCTGATATTGGCCACATTTAAAACAACAATGTGAACAGCTATACAAAAAAAAATCAGATCTGAGCAATAAATCAGAAATTGAGCTCTAAAGCTCGCAGTGTGAGTGTAGCCTAATTGTTCTATATCCTCTTCTGTGAAAACAGTTGTTTATTTCCATACAAATAGAATGGATTGGGAAAGAAAGTCCACATGATTCATGTGCTATTTCCAAATCGTTTAAAGTCTAATGCCCTATAATCATAAACAATATAACACTACATCAGACAGAGTAGGACCTACAATCAGACAAACTACAACTTTATAATCAGACAAACTATAGAACCCTACAATCAGACAAACTATAACATTATAATCAGACAAACTATAACCCAACAATCAGACAAACTATACTATTAAAATCAGACAAACTATAATATTAAAATCAGACAAACTATAACCCTACAATCAGTCAAAATACATTATAATCAGACAAACTATAACCCTACAATCAGTCAAAATACATTATAATCAGACAAACTAGAACCCAACAATCAGACAAACTACAACATTACAATCAGACAAACTATAACCCTACAATCAGTCAAACTATAATATTAAAATCAGACAAACTAGAACCCTACAATCAGTCAAACTATAACATTATAATCAGACAAACTAGAACCCAACAATCAGACAAACTACAACATTATAATCAGACAAACTAGAACCCTACAATCAGACAAACTACAACATTATAATCAGACAAACTAGAACCCAACAATCAGACAAACTACAACATTATAATCAGACAAACTAGAACCCAACAATCAGACAAACTACAACATTATAATCAGACAAACTAGAACCCAACAATCAGACAAACTACAACATTATAATCAGACAAACTAGAAACCTTCAATCAGACAAACTACAACATTATAATCAGACAAACTAGAATACAACAATCAGACCAACTACAACATTATCATCAGACAAACTAGAACCCAACAATCAGTCAAAATACAACATTATAATCAGACAAACTAGAACCCTACAATCAGACAAACTACAAGATTATAATCAGACAAACTAGAACCCTACAATCAGACAAACTACAACATTATAATCAGACAAACTAGAACCCTTCAATCAGACAAACTACAACATTATAATCAGACAAACTAGAACCCTACAATCAGACAAACTACAACATTATAATCAGACAAACTAGAACCCAACAATCAGACAAACTACAACATTATAATCAGACAAACTAGAACCCTTCAATCAGACAAACTACAACATTATAATCAGACAAACTAGAACCCAACAATCAGACAAACTACAACATTATAATCAGACAAACTAGAACCCAACAATCAGACAAACTACAACATTATAATCAGACAAACTAGAACCCTTCAATCAGACAAACTACAACATTATAATCAGACAAACTAGAACCCAACAATCAGACAAACTACAACATTATAATCAGACAAACTAGAACCCAACAATCAGACAAACTACAAGATTATAATCAGACAAACTAGAACCCTACAATCAGGTCAAACTACACCATTATAATCAGACAAACTAGAACCCTACAATCAGACAAACTACAACATTATAATCAGACAAACTAGAACCCTACAATCAGTCAAACTACAACATTATAATCAGACAAACTAGAACCCAACAATCAGTCAAACTACAACATTATAATCAGACAAACTAGAACCCTACAATCAGTTAAACTACAACATTATAATCAGACAAACTAGAACCCTACAATCAGACAAACTACAACATTATAATCAGACAAACTAGAACCCTACAACCAGACAAACTACAACATTATAATCAGACAAACTAGAACCCTACAACCAGACAAACTACAACATTATAATCAGACAAACTAGAACCCTACAATCAGTCAAACTACAGACAACCAGACAAACTACAACATTATAACCAGACAAACTAGAACCCTACAATCAGACAAACTACAACATTATAATCAGACAAACTATAACCCTACAATCAGTCAAACTACAACATTATAATCAGACAAACTAGAACTCTACAATCAGACAAACTATAACATTATAATCAGACAAACTAGAACCCTACAATCAGTCAAACTACAACATTATAATCAGACAAACTAGAACCCTACAATCAGACAAACTACAACATTATAATCAGACAAACTATAACCCTACAATCAGTCAAACTACAACATTTTAATCAGACAAACTAGAACCCTACAACCAGACAAACTACAACATTATAACCAGACAAACTAGAACCCTACAATCAGACAAACTACAACATTATAATCAGACGAACTAGAACCCTACAATCAGTCAAACTACAACATTATAATCAGACAAACTAGAACTCTACAATCAGACAAACTATAACATTATAATCAGACAAACTAGAACCCTACAATCAGTCAAACTACAACATTATAATCAGACAAACTAGAACCCTACAATCAGACAAACTACAACATTATAATCAGACAAACTATAACCCTACAATCAGTCAAAATACAACATTATAATCAGACAAACTAGAACCCTACAACCAGACAAACTACAACATTATAATCAGACAAACTAAAACCCTACAACCAGACAAACTACAACATTATAACCAGACAAACTAGAACCCTACAATCAGACAAACTACAACATTATAATCAGACAAACTATAACCCTACAATCAGTCAAACTACAACATTATAATCAGACAAACTAGAACCCTACAACCAGACAAACTACAACATTATAACCAGACAAACTAGAACCCTACAATCAGACAAAGTACAACATTATAATCAGACAAACTAGAACCCTACAATCAGTCAAACTACAACATTATAATCAGACAAACTATAACCCTACAATCAGACAAACTACAACATTATAACCAGACAAACTAGAACCCTACAATCAGACAAACTACAACATTATAACCAGACAAACTAGAACCCTACAACCAGACAAACTACAACATTATAATCAGACAAACTAGAACCCTACAATCAGACAAACTACAACATTATAATCAGACAAACTAGAACCCTACAATCAGACAAACTACAACATTATAATCAGACAAACTAGAACCCTACAATCAGTCAAACTACAACATTATAATCAGACAAACTAGAACCCTACAACCAGACAAACTACAACATTATAACCAGACAAACTAGAACCCTACAATCAGACAAACTACAACATTATAATCAGACAAACTAGAACCCTACAATCAGTCAAACTACAACATTATAATCAGACAAACTATAACCCTACAATCAGACAAACTACAACATTATAATCAGACAAACTAGAACCCTACAATCAGACAAACTACAACATTATAACCAGACAAACTAGAACCCTACAACCAGACAAACTACAACATTATAATCAGACAAACTAGAACCCTACAATCAGACAAACTACAACATTATAATCAGACAAACTAGAACCCTACAATCAGACAAACTACAACATTATAATCAGACAAACTAGAACCCTACAATCAGACAAACTACAACATTATAATCAGACAAACTAGAACCCAGCAATCAGACAAACTACAACATTATAATCAGACAAACTAGAACCCTACAATCAGACAAACTACAACAGTATAATCAGACAAACTATAACATTATAATCAGACAAACTAGAACCCTACAATCAGACAAACTATAACATTATAATCAGACAAACTAGAACATTAAAATCAGACAAACTACAACATTATAATCAGACAAACTAGAACCCTCCAACCAGACAAACTACAACATTATAATCAGACAAACTAGAACCCAACAATCAGTCAAACTACAACATTATAATCAGACAAACTAGAACTCTACAATCAGTCAAACTACAACATTATAATCAGACAAACTATAACATTATAATCAGACAAACTAGAACCCTACAATCAGACAAACTACAACATTATAATCAGACAAACTAGAACCCTACAATCAGACAAACTACAACATTATAATCAGACAAACTAGAACCCTACAATCAGACAAACTAGAACATTAAAATCAGACAAACTAGAACTCTACAATCAGACAAACTATAATGTTATAATCAGACAAACTAGAACCCTACAACCAGACAAACTACAACATTATAATCAGACAAACTAGAACCCAACAATCAGTCAAACTACAACATTATAATCAGACAAACTAGAACTCTACAATCAGTCAAACTACAACATTATAATGAGACAAACTAGAACCCTACAATCAGACAAACTACAACATTATAATCAGACAAACTAGAACCCTAAACATTCATTTCAGTCTAGAATAATACAATCAGAAAAACACCATAGTCAGATAAACCAGAACATTATAATCACACATACTCATTATCAGACACAACAGAAGCCTATATAATGACACATATCATAATCCTTTTTTGATTAACTAGAACACTATCATCAGACACAAGAACCTTTTCTCTCTAAGAAAGGTTTCTCTCTTGCAAGCACACGATCCCCAAACCTGCAGCAGAGCGACTTGCAGGCCAAAGAGCCGGAGAGGTTTTATATTAAGCGCTTTTATAACCTTTAAAATATTTGATTCTTTATCAGTGTTCTCAGAGCACCAGAACCCAGAAGAACAGAGAGGACAGTACACACAATTAAATTAAAGAGAAAAGATAGAAAAGAATTATTGATCCAGAGAGTTCGCAGTGCGAGACACAGCAGGACAAAGTGCCGTTCATTTGTCCTGAAACCGCACCGCACCGTGCAAGATGAGAGCTTTCCTGAGGGCCAATTTACTCTCATCGCTCTGATCCTGTGTGTGTGTGTGTGTGTGTGTGTAAGTATGCGGCTTGTGCTGACAGTTAATATCCTTCTTTTTAGAATATGGTTCTGCGGTACCTGGAATCGATTACAGGGGGACGACAAGCGACGCTCCTCGCATGAAACTGCTGCATTCCCTCGGGCCTCTTACACACACTGCCTGAGAAGTGCTGAGTCTCACAGAAACACAGCATCTCCTCGACTATCTCTCCACTGTCTTCCGGACAGAGCAGGCCGTGCAAACCGGACCTCAAAAAGACCAAGACGGGGGGGGGGGGGGGGGGGGGGGCATTGAAGCATTGAAAAGCTTCAATGAAAGCATTATGTTTTTACTTTTATGTGTTTTATCATCCTCCAGTTGACAGTGTTGAGTTTGCAGCATTTGCACTGATTCCTGAAAACTAATTAGGAAAAACATAATGCTTTCATGAGTCATTCATCATGAGCGCTATTGTGGTGGGGAAGCTGCTTTGAAACAGTAGCGTGTCAAGCTATAAGCTACTCATGATTTGAAGCAGTTACACGAGTCAAGATACCTTTTGTGTAATTAGTAAGCCACACTGTTCCTGCTACAAAAAGACGTGAAATGCTGCACAATGAAGTGTGTGAGAACCGTTTTGGAATTAATTTTAAATTTCCCAATGCTGATGAAAAATAGTTTGAAAACAGATATATTGTAATATTTTATATTGAAGGCCAAAAAGGCAAACATAATGTAAAAAAATAAAATAAATAAAACATTTAACTTTTTGTATGTAATTGAATATTTGTATTAAAAAGACTGTGTGTATACACTCACCAAAAGGATTATTAGGAACACCATACTAATACTGTGTTTGACCCCCTTTCACCTTCAGAACTGCCTTAATTCTACGTGGCATTGATTCAACAAGGTTCAACATTCTTTAGAAATGTTGGCCCATATTGATAGGATAGCATCTTGCAGTTGATGGAGATTTGTGGGATGCACATCCAGGGCACGAAGCTCCCGTTCCACCACATCCCAAAGATGCGCTATTGGGTTGAGATCTGGTGACTGTGGGGGCCATTTTAGTACAGTGAACTCATTGTCATGTTCAAGAAACCGATTTGAAATGATTCGAGCTTTGTGACATGGTGCATTATCCTGCTGGAAGTAGCCATCAGAGGATGAGTACATGGTGGCCATAAAGGGATGGACATGGTCAGAAACAATGCTCAGGTAGGCCGTGGCATTTAAACGATGCCCAATTGGCACTAAGGGGCCTAAAGTGTGCCAAGAAAACATCCCCCACACCATTACACCACCACCACCAGCCTGCACAGTGGTGACAAGGCATGATGGATCCATGTTCTCATTCTGTTTACGCCAAATTCTGACTCTACCATCTGAATGTCTCAACAGAAATCGAGACTCATCAGACCAGGCAACATTTTTCCAGTCTTCAACTGTCCAATTTTGGTGAGCTCTTGCAAATTGTAGCCTCTTTTTCCTATTTGTAGTGGAGATGAGTGGTACCCGGTGGGGTCTTCTGCTGTTGTAGCCCATCCGCCTCAAGGTTGTGCGTGTTGTGGCTTCACAAATGCTTTGCTGCATACCTCGGTTGTAACAAGTGGTTATTTCAGTCAAAGTTGCTCTTCTATCAGCTTGAATCAGTCGGCCCATTCTCCTCTGATCTCTCGCATCAACAAGGGATTTTCGGCAACAGGACTGCCGCATACTGGATGTTTTTCCCTTTTCACACCATTGTTTGTTAACCCTAAAAATGGTTGTGCGTGAAAATCCCAGTAACTGAGCAGATTGTGAAATACTCAGACCGGCCCGTCTGGCACCAACAACCATGCCACGCTCAAAATTGCTTAAATCACCTTTCTTTCCCATTCTGACATTCAGTTTGGAGTTCAGGAGATTGTCTTGACCAGGATCACACCCCTAAATGCATTGAAGCAACTGCCATGTGATTGGTTGATTAGATAATTGCATTAAGGAGAAATTGAACAGGTGTTCCTAATAATCCTTTAGGTGAGTGTATACTGCACATACTGCATATATATTAAACTTAATCTGTTTCCAACTATTTTTCATCAGTTTTACATCACTTTGTCTTGCATCTGTTGTTTTAAGTCCTTAAACAGACTTCATTATGCATCTTTTTATAGCAAAAATATTTGAAGCTGCATGTTTTAAACTCTTCTTCAAAAGGTACAGTGGATGATTCTGCTTTAAACAGCTTTAAAGTTAGCATGAAACGGAAGTTGAGATCATCTTTTCTTCCCTATTGTGACGTATATCCGAGTGAAACTGCTTCTGGAACAAGAACAAATGTGGGCGGTGCTTGATTTTGTCTGTGAGGAATTGATTGGATGGTTCTGGTTTGCTATTGGTGGATTTCGTGTGAGTGACAGGTTGCCCGCCCACATCATCAGAGAAGAGAAGAGATGCGGAAGTTATTCTGATCACGATTAAGAGGCACATGACTTAAAAAAAAATACTGATGTTCACGGATAAATAGTTCAAAATAAAAAATAATAATAATAAAGAATTTTCCATTTTGATTTCATGGTGACTTTAACATTTTATTGCATACTTTAGTTAGACTCTCCCCAACACAGTTTTATGGTTTCCCCACAAAAGGCAGGGAACTGTTATTCACAGAAACCCTTGAGGCACATTAAGCCCACACAGAATCTGCACCCACAGAAAGATCATCAGATTCCCACAAAATTCAAACATTCGCCATTCACAAAGTCATATACAGTACATCCCTCACTCCTTATGCATTTATTAAATATTTTGGCAAACTAAATATACTTTCATCTGCCAATAAGACTAGTTCTCTCAGCTACATTTATCACATTTTCCAAGTTTATATGCATTCTGTAACATCTTGTCAACACTGTTTTTGTCACACTGTATCGCACATGTGTGTGTTTCTTAATGACCTTTAACTTCTTGAGCATTTGCTCTCTATTTGGTCCCATCAGCTGCCAAAACATGGAAAATATTTTCAAGGAACTCGAGGGAATAATTGTGACTTGTATCTCCTCTGCCCTCTCGTCTTTATTGATTGTACAGAGGCGTGTCCTGGATTAATTACATTCAGATTAACTCAATCTGATTGGAGGTTTGTTTTTGCATGTAGGCAACATTCATCTTCATTAAACAGTCATTTTATAAGTCAATTAAAGTGACTCATGAGACACTCATGGATGTTTTACAGCGTTTATAATTCCTGCCCCCGTCGTCACGTTCTGTTCGTTTATATGAATTCCTCTTCATCACGGCACGCTATCTTGACAAATGCGCCTCTTTTAGTCGGTGAACTGATCAATAAGCAGAAATCAGGTCGAGCTAAAATGATTTGCATTGGAATCAGGCTTATCTGAGGGTCGAACGAGCTCTCAGTCCGCAGGTGGTTTCATTTCTCCCTCGGTGACAAGGGCGCCATCAATTACAGGAATCACAGCGAATTTATTCCCTCGCCGTGCCTTCGCTCGCAGAGTCGCTATTGATTAGAAGCAAAATGGAGACATTCAATTATGGGTAATTGGGTTTGATTAACATATGCCGTATGAGACTGGCGCGCTCCACAGGGACGACGTGTCTACAACAGCGACAGTGTGACAATCAAGACTTGTGACCTGTGCAGCACATTGATCAAACACACACCGCGTGGCTCCGGCATGAATGTGCTATAGGATGACTGAAGAGGATCAGGTTTGAAGGGACATTGTGAATGAACTCAACACAAATTCGAGGCTCTTAAAGGGATACTCCACTTTTTTGGAAATAGGCTTATTTTACAACTCCCCCAGAGTTAAACTGTTGAGTTTTACCGTTTTTGAATCCATTCAGCCGATCTCCGATTCTGGCGGTACCACTTTTAGCATAGCTTAGCATACATCATTGAAGTGGACAAGACCATTAGCATTTTTAAAAAAAAATGACCAAAGAGTTTCGATATTTTTCCTATTTAAAACTTGACTCTTCTGTAGTTACATCGTGCACTAAGGCCGACGGAAAATGTAAAGTTGTAAATGTAAACTTTACATTTTCCGTCAGTCTTAGACACATCCACAAAAATCTAAAGCAGCACGAATGTTTTCAACACTGATAATAATCATAAATGTGTCTTGAGCAGCAAATCATCATATTAAAGTGATTTCTGAAGGTGACACTGAAGACTGGAGTAATGATGCTGAAAATCACAGGAATAAATTACACTTTACTGTATATTCACATAGAAAACAGTGATTTTAAATTGGAATATTTTTTCATTGTTTACTGTTTTTTGATCAAATAAAAACGCAGCTTTGGTGAGCAGTAGAGACATTTTTTTCCAAAATATCAAAACTATTTGACCGGTAGTGTATGCGATATTTTATACGTAGTGTCTTGCATCATTTGCAGTGCTTCATGAGTGTTTTCCCTGATGTTTAAATGCCTTTTCCTTGGCCTGAAGTGACGTGATTGGTCTGTTTGGTTGGCTTCATGACTCAGAACTCAAATCCACTGTCTCATCGTGTTTCTCTCGCGAACACTGGTTGTTTTCCCCCATCTCCGCTCCATCAGCAGATGATCGGCACAGATGCCGAGAGCAGGTGTATGTATATTTCAGCAGCTCAGAGGCCGAAGCAACTTACACGAGGACACAGCACTCAGGAGACACACACACACACACACACACAGTCCTGCCATACAGATGCTGGCTGTTGACTCTCATTTGTCAGACTGTTTTCGCCTGGAGCTCATGAAAGGTCAACATGCATGTTCACATGTGTTCCTTCGTCTTCTGGGGGAAAAACTCAAACCACCACAGTTTTACGGAGGAGGGAATCGAAACTCCAAACAGTTAATGCCCCAATTCATAAGACAGTCACTTGATCTAGGGTACGTTTACATGACAACGATGTACTAAACATGGAAAAGTTTTTCCTTTGTGTTTTTTTAAAACTTTCACATACAGACGACGGATATTAAAAATTCACACAGCTCCATTAAAATGACTAAAATGCTGTATTATTCACAGTGATGGGAATAACAGCATTATTTTTTCCACTAACGAGGAATCTAATTGATTACTCTTCTCATCTAAATAACGCCGTTACCGTTACTGCCAAAAAATGCGGCGCGTTACTGTAACTGATGAAGCTGTTTTTTTTTTCATCAGACCTCTGAGCGAGAGGCAAATACTTTTTTTACTGTTCTTCCTTGGTTAGTGGGCAGAGCACGAGACAAGCGCATAAATGCTGACGATTGGCTGAGGTAGAGTAAAATGTCATTGTAAGCCAATCAGAGGTAGAGTTGGGCGGGTGTTCGAAAGCACACATAGTAATGGGCATTCGGCACTTTTGACTCAGCTCACTGAAAAGAGCCGGCTCTTTTGGCTCACAAACGGCTCTTTAAATGACTTTGACTGTAATAATTATGTAATAAAAATGTAAATATTTAATTTCTATGGGCTAAATTTGTAAAAAAAAAAAAAAAAAAATAGAGTCGGATCTTCAGATATGCGAGCCAGCTTCCGCCGTTCACCTAAAAGCGAAACGTTCGCCAAAAGCAAATCGCGAACGACCCATCAAAAGCTCATTCGCGAACGAGTCGATCCATCATCACTAACGGCTAACGCTCATGAATTGCGAACGACCCATCATAACGCATAGTCGGACAGGGTAGAGGTGGGGGTCACATTTGAGCATTTAAAATTCAATTTTACTTGAAAGTAACGCAATAGTTACTTTCTTAAGTAACTAGTTACTTTTAAAATTTGTAACTAAATAACTAATTTAGTTACTTTTTGGAAGAAGTAACTAGTAACTGTAACTAATTACTTTTTAAAAGTAACTTGCCCAACACTGATTATTCATGCCACTTTGTAAAGAAACACAGCCAAAATGCATTTGTCCCGTTATTAGTTGAAAATGGTGTCACAGGGTCCATAAAACATTTGAAACGAAACCTGAACTAAATTCAGCTGTATAAATGACACCGCTGTCTTCTGTAGAGCTGCTTTATAGCTGAATCAAATTAATTTCATAACTGAATCATTTTAAATGTGACTTGACGTTAATTTCTTCAGATATTTGGCGTATCACACATTGTCACCAGAAGCGCCACTTGTTGCTCATTAACTCTCTACTTAAAGCCTTTATATATAATGCATTACAAAAGTACTTAATGCTTTAAATATGCTGTGTAATGCACCTTATAAAACACTGTATGGCGTCATGAATAAACGTAACAACAGTTATTATACACTATAATACCTCATTGTCACACCTTGAGAAAATATAATGCATTAAAACCTGGTTTCAGATGTAACAATGAATCTGCAAATATTATAATGCATTTTAACTGTGGTTGCAATTATTTATGAACATATATAATGCATATGAATACCTTTACATAAAGAAGTCAAGTACAGTGTTTTGTCATTTTATCCTGCCGTATAGAGAAGCTTTTCAACATCCAGTCAACGGCACATTAATAAAATCAAGTCCTGACTTACATTTGATAAGTTACACAGTACGGATGTAAAATTTTAACTTTGCAACTACATGTCCACTACTCTCATTAGAGCATTAGCAGACTGTCTTATCTACAGTAATTTATGAATGCTGTTTCACGCTGAATTTAAGTTTAGGAAAGTCCTGTTCTCCAGCCGGGACACCACTGGAAAACTTTTGATCGCTTGCAATGTAAATGACATAAAATGCATATAAATGTCAATATCTGGCAATAATGTCTTAGTAAGATTATACTTAAATGCTTAGTTTTATAATCAAAGCTCTGTAGTTTTAAAACATAATGAAATGCAACACGATGATGTTTGAGAAATGAACAAATAAACCTTCCTCAAAAGCCTGATGATCATATTTGATACTTGCATTTGATTTTCCTAAAAAATGATGTATGGATAATCAAGAGAACCTGCTCCAGGTCCAGTAAGTGTTCATCTTGAAATATTACTAACTTATGCTTGCGTTTCCTTGATAAAAATCAGCTCAGATTTGACAGAGAACGACTCGTGAAGCTCGAGCTGAAGGAGGACGTGTGACACTTATACTGAAAGACTTTTACTTGCTGAAAGAAGGCATGTAGTAGATTCTGGGCCCTATCTTGGACCCGGCGCAAATGACTTTGTACACTGACGCATGTATCATTCCTATTTTGCACCCACGCAACATGGGTTAACATGGGAATGAACTTGCGCTCCCTGGGCGGGTCGGCGCAAAAAGGAGGCGTGTTTCGGCGCAAACAATCCCTTTTGCTATTTTGCAGTTCCAGAAAACAATTCCGCCACTGACCAGAAAAAACCTAGTCTAAAGTCAGTGGCGCGTTGCGCGTTGTTCATAATGCTATTTTAAGCGCGCATGCTTGGCCATGATGTAGCGGGTGCACAACGCGCATACACTCTAAACAACGCTGGGTTGTTTTAACCCAAATTTGGGTCAAATATGGACAAACCCAAATGTTGGGTTAAAAATGGAATTTAAAATTTTAACCCAACTTCAAGTTTCACTTTCAACTGTAATTTTTTTATTTACATTTTTAACCCAACATTTGGGTTTGTCCATATTTGACCCAAATTTGGGTTGAAACAACCCAGCATTTTTTAGAGTGTACACTTTGATTCTCTCATCAACGCAGATGCAGCAGTTTTTATTTTTGCAAATCATACATAACAAGGAAAAATATTAACATATGAGGGAAATCATTGTGGTGTCCATGAAGATGTAAAAAATGTAGGCCTAAATCTAGCTTACACATTTACCCAAATTTTTCAGGCTAATTGTAGTAATGACGGATCCGACCTGTTTGCCCAATAGTGGCAAGACACATATGTATATAAAGACATCTGACAAATTAGTTTGTCCGTCAAGAACCATGAAAAAAAAAATCTCACACCCCCATACAACGTCACTTCTCTGTGTTTTACGGCCCTGACAAGAACGTCGGTCTCCTCGGCCGTGAACCGCTCCTGGCGCGCGCCTGCTAAATCCGCCATAATAATAGCAATCCGCCATGCAACATGCGCGCCTGCTCTTAAAGGGTGTGTTGGATGACGCTCTGATTGGTTTATTTCATGTTACGCCCAAACCACACCTATGAATAATGAAGCCATTTCAGACCAACCCCTTTTAAACTTGCGTCGAGTGCAAGAGGCATTTATCCCGCCGGGAAAATAGCAACAGCGCCAAAACAAAGTTACTTGCGCTTCAGATCGTTAAAATAGGGCCCTGTGTGCGACAGGTTTAAATCATTTAGAAGCCACTCAAATATGATCCAGTTGTTGGCTCTGCAGGGTGAATTCTCCTTCGTTCTCTCATCCGAGTGATTAGGCATTGTAATTGCGCTGAGCAGAACTGTTCCTCGGTGAAATATTAAAGAGGGATTGAGCTTCGCCTGACGGATCTTGCAGTTGTGCTGTAATGAGCGCTGGAGATCTGGAGAGTCTTCCAGCGTAGGCCAAGATCTCTCAGGAAACACCAGATTTGATGAGAGCGCTCGGTCTGCACCATTGTAAAACACAGTAAAAACTTCTGAAAGAACACTCGCTTTACATCCACCTGTACACCGCTTGCTAGATTCAATCATGCAGTAGTTTTAGGAAATGGGCCCGAGTGACAGAACACTTTTTTTCTTGATTGTTTATTACTGTGAAGCCACTTTAGAATGACCTGTATTGAATAAAGCACTATATAAATAAATGTGACTTTCAGATATTTGGCGTATCACACATTGGGCTCTATCATACATCCGGTGCAATGTAATGAAGAGGCGTCTCTCCACTCTAGTAAAGCAACATGTTCAGAATACTAGCATACCGAATACTGATCAGATTGGTGTGTTCTCAAACACACACTGGGCTCTATCACACACCCGGTGCAATGCAGCGCCAGGCGCGACGCAAGTGTTTTTCGCAAGTTTCAGCCTGACGCAGTTTTCATTTTCACGTCCTGCGCCACGTCGTTTAAATAGCAAATGCATTTGCGTTTATCTGTGCGCGCATGAGCCGCTGGTCTGAAAACCAGGTGTGTGTTCAGGCGCAGTGTTGGCGCGTTGCTATTTTGAGGAACTGAAATAGACTGAGCCATTGACCAACTGAACCCTGGTCTAAAGTCAATGGTGCAATATTTTTTTTTTGTTTATTTAAAGAGCGCGTTAGTAATGTGCGTCTATAGGCGGGTCCACAACGTGCGTACACTCTGCTTATTACACACACACTGCTTATTACACACACACTCTGCTTATTACACACACACTGCTTATATACACAATGCAATTAAAAATGCATTATAGAAACAATCTGCTTATTACACACACACTGCTTATTACACACACACACTCTGCTTATCTGCTTATTAAACACACACTCTGCTTATTACACACACACTCTGCTAATTACACACACACTCTGCTAATTACACACACACTCTGCTTATTATACACACACTCTGCTTATTATACACACACTTTGCTTATTACACACACAGGGACGCGCACACAAACATGTGAAATATTAAAAATAAAAGGATTACACTGTAAAAGATGAATATTGTGTACATAAAGATATGGTGTAATCCGGCTAGTCCTGTAGATGCTCTGCTGGCGCTTTAAGCTCGCGCACGAGCGGATCGTTTCCCTCTGGAGACGCGTTCAGTCTTTCCTTGCAAATTCCACCATGTAAATAGCGAATCCGCCATGGGAATGGGAGATGAGACTCTGATTGGTTTATTGCGCGTTACGCCCAAAACACACCCATTACTCATTAAGAGAGACAACCCTATTAGACCATGCACCCTAAGTGCACTTGCGCCGTGCGCTTTAGACCATGTGCTTAGATCGGTAAAATAGGGCCTCTATTAGGGGTCTCTATCAATAAGCACTTGTTGCTTATTAAACCCTTTACTTGAAGCCTTTTTATAGAATGCATTACAAAAATATTTTAATGCATTAATTATGCACCTTAGTACACTATAGTTGTCACATGACCTCACTACCTTGCATATTTAATTTAGCAAGTGCTGTTCAAGTATCTCAAAAACAAGGCTATCTTAACATTTTTAATCTCATTTTGTGTAAAATATTTCTTCATTTAACTTGAGGCTGTGCATTATTTTATCATGGGTACGTTCAAAAATAGTAGCATTACCAGTGATACTGCCTCAGGAAACTAAAGTGCAGTGATGCAGCATTTGAGAGTGTGTGTTGGTTTGTTTTCTCAGACAACAGAATCTAAAGACGAGAGACTCTGAAGTCCGCTTGAGTGTTTCATGTTTCTGGTTGGGTTGAAACGATAGCTGGGAGACGGACCCTAGAGAGGGAGGATTTATACAGATGCTTGCTGAACGCATTTATCAAACACATGCATGCAGACGTGTACAAACACACACACACACACACACACACATCTCTCTCTCAGCAGTTTTCATGCAACTTTGGGTTATCTGGCTTTTCATGACAGACTAGTGGAAAGAAAACATCCGAAATGAACACTTTTAAGAGTTTTTTTTTGTTTGTTTTTTACAATTTATCTGTTTGCATCTGAAGATTTCAATCTCAATCCATATCTTTAAAGGCAGCGAGATTAATTCAGAAATCTCCACTTCAGCAGCTTTACACACACCAAACTTTACAGTTTATACTATATTCTGAAGGCTTGTTCATATATCATTTACCTGATTTATAGAACATTGTTTTCCTAAAAATATGGTGGAGATGTATATATATGTATATATCAGTATAAAGTTAAAAATGTATATGATTAAAAAGGGACTATTTTACCTAATATTCATGGGTGGTGTGTATTTATGCGCTGCATTGTTGTTATAGTTGCTCTGAGTGACATGCCAACCTTAAACTCTATTCGAATAAAGTGTGCGTCATCCTCAGAAGAAAGTCAGTTCACAGAGGTGTCATCTATGTAGTTCCCTATTTAGGCAGTAGACAGTGAGGCAGCTCACTAGGTTTTGGATCGGAGCCTCTGTTTCTCTCCATTAGGCCAAACTCACGCTGAGCAAAACCTACACTCTCTCCAGGAAGAGCTTCAGGTGATCTGTCTTACAAAGAACCACGACGAAGTGTCATCTTTGAGCGTTCATGTTTATCATACGAAACCGTGAACATTTCTCTCAAAAAGCCACATCACATGTCTCTCCTAAAATTCTTTATGACAACAATAAATAAATGAATGAATCAATGCATGAACGAATGGATGAATGCATGGATCAGCAAATGAACGAACGAACAAACAAACAAACAAACGCAAGAATGCATGAATGAACGAACGAATGAATGCAGGAACGAATGCATGAATCCATGAATGAATGAATGCATAAACAAATACAAGAATGCATGAATGAATTAATTAATTATTGAATGCAAGAATGAATGCATGAACGAATGCAAGAATGCATGAATGAATTAATTATTGAATGCATGAATGAATTAATTATTGAATGCATGAACGAATGCAAGAATGCATGAATGAATTAATTATTGAATGCATGAATGAATTAATTATTGAATGCATGAATGCATGAATCCATGAACGAACGAATGAATGAATGAATGCATGAACGAATGCAAGAATGCATGAATGAATGAAACCGTTTTCTCCCAAAATGTATTTATGCATTCATGCACTCTAAAAAATGCTGGGTTGTTTCAACCCAAATTTGGGTCAAATATGGACAAACCCAAATGTTGGGTTAAAAATGTAATTAAAAAATGTACAGTTGAAAGTGAAAGTTGAAGTTGGGTTAAAATTTTAAATTACATTTTTAACCCAACATTTGGGTTGGTCCATATTTGCCCAAATTTGGGTTAAAACAACCCAGCATTGTTTAGAGTGTGCATACTAATTTAAATAAACTACTGTGTTTAAGATTGTGAAACGTGACCTGGTTTCATGCAATGTGACCCATAGAGATTCCGACCGTTTGTTCTGAGAGAATCTGACGAGAAACGTTTGAGTTCAGACTGATATGTTAAATCATACGAGATTACTGGAGTCTTTGTTTTCAGGGGAAACATCTGGAGGCTTCAGCAAAAGTCAGTATTTAATGTGACCGTCTCTGCACAAACGCTGGAGCGCAGTAAACCGTAACGAGAGCGAGCGCTCAGCTGACTCTGACGAAGGCACTGCTGCACAATGCATCATGGGAGCGTGTGGTCGCAGCGCAGATGACCCAGAATATTTTCTGCTGACATTCCTCGGAGGCGAGGAAATTTGTGTGCAGGCTAAAACTGGGTTACATAACATCATCCTAATATAGTCATGCAGGTAATGTTTCAGAATGACTTATAAACAGCACATACCTGCTCGCTTCTCAAAAAACACAATCACTGCAATATCAAAACCCTCTGCGATCTATAGCTGAGATGTTGGCCTATTAGTGTTTATGTAGATTTATTTAAAATCACACTCAAGTTTGTTCAGAGTCAAAATACATGTATCCCAGAGTTATATGAAAGTCTGTTTGCACTTCAAGGTTAAAAAATGTAATTGTGATACATAATAAACTTTATACTTTGTCACAAATTTCAAAGGTGCAATTATGAGAAATGAAGCCGCATTGAGGGATAAAAGGCCCAATTATGTGAAAGCTGCAATTGTGAAATCTAAAGTCAATTTTACTTTTGTGATTTACATTGTTGCGGCTCCTCTCTTCCCAGTCTGTCAGTAACGCTCTGTTTACTTCCTGTCTCTATGAAGCCCCTCCTTCTGAAAAGCACACTGTGCTCTGATTGGTCGGCTGGATCAGTGTGTTGCGATTGGTGGAGCGCTTCGAGTGTGTTTGGGAAATGTCCCGCCCCTTTCCATAACCGCCAGTTTAACACACTACTAACTAACTCAACCAGGCCCCGCCCCTTTATTCTGCGCATGAATTATTTAAACGATGAATATTGTGACGTGTTTGTTCCTTTGAAGAAAACTCAAGACTACAATGGAGCAGTGTTAATTTCGTTGACGAAAATAACGACGAAAATTATTCGTCAACGACATTTTTTCACAGACGAAAACGAGACGCTACCTAAATAAAACCTAGTTTTGAATGACAAAGACTATGACGAAAATCTATTGACATTTTCGTCAACGAATAAAAACTAGACGAAAATGTTAGATAGTGACGATTTGGGAAGCGATCCGTCAGAACTGATGTCCTGCGTGTGTGGTAGATGCGCACATTTGTAGGCTACTGTAACGTGATCTAGCCCGCGGTCATAAAACGTTAAAAAATGTGAACGTCTGGGAGAATGAGTAGAGCAGACATATAGATCTGAATAAGAGTGACGATGCAAAAAAGAGCTCTATTCGGTGCGGTTTTCTGTGCGCACACACCTAACCCGAAGCGTGCAGTCATGCACAATACACCTACAGCGCGCGAGTAGGATACTGAATTGAGCTCTCTTTCGTGTCTGAATGGAGAAATACACAACAGTATGTCTTATGTCTAAATGTCCTTTTTGGAGAGTATTCATGTAAACTATGCTGGTTATGTCTTAAACTGTGAGTGTGTCGGATGTGCATCAGTGCAATTGTATCCGCATGTCATTAGACATGATCCGACGTCTTAAAGTGACAGTGGCAATAAACATAATGCGGTCCGTGTCCTTAATTTTGATCAAGCAACAAAAGAAAAAGAGAAAAACATTCACTGCTCGTTAATAGCTTTAATAAGGAGGATTAATTATATTTAATTCATACAAATAAATATGTCTGCTTGAAAGAATAATGAATGATGTGTAAGTAGTTATAAGGAATGAATATATCATTCATTGTAAAGAAGACTGTGTTGTACTTTAGGGAAAGTGGTTTTATTTCATTTTAAGATATTTTTTAAGTAACAGCAGTTAAATCTGTATCTGTATTGCATGTTCAAACTTAAAAATCATTCATATTAATAGGTTAATAGATGTTTTCTCCGGGAGTATATGGGTTTGGACATTTTAGAGAAATTCTAAATTAACGCATTACAATTGAACTAAACCCATTATATTTTAGTCGACTAAATCTACTGTAGATTTAGTCGACTAAAATGTTATTGTATTTCGTCAACTAAAACTAGACTAAAACTAAAACAATTCAGATGACTAAAATATGACTAAAACTAAATGGCATTTTAGTCAAAAGACTAAGACTAAAACTAAATCAAAATTTGCTGACAAAATTAACACTGCAATGGAGGCATTACAGGAGTTCAGAAACACTGACACTGATAGAGAGAGAAGAACTCCTGCTGGAGGGACTTTGTAACTTGTTCATGCTCTAACAGCAACACACTGAAGAAAGTTGAACATGGGAAAAGAAGCCAGCTGATAAATAAACCAACATGTGCAGGTAAAAACAACTAATGCGCCCGAGCCGAGAAACCTGCGGTCGGCCATAGATGTGCTCAGCGAGCGTGAGGACGCGTGTCCCACAAGTGCATTCAAACAGGCCAGCAGAACTGTTGAAAGAGCAATAAATGTTTCAGGAGGAAGAGCTTTTAAAAACACATCCAGCAGCTCTGGAACTTAACTTAATAATTATTTAAAAGCTTGTGTACATGAGTGTGTGTTGCCACAATTTAGAGTCTGAGTGTCTCTCTGTGTGTGTGTTTCAGAGAGAGAGATTGCAGTGTAATTGAATAGGACAGATACATGCACAGAAGAACAATCCCCTCCTCCAATCCCATCAGCCCCGAGCATCATTACACACATGCCGTGTTCGGTAGGGAAAATCGGCTGCTATAATTTCCATTCAGAGAGACGGGAAAAGGCACTCTTGAGGGGAAGGCATCGGTGCGGCTCTGGAGCTGTGAAACGGCGGATCGGTGCTTAAAGCTCTTGCAGTTTTGCTGGTTTTCTAGTGCATTGAGCTGCATTTAGCCTATAGTAGAAAGATTAATATGTTGCAATTAACATATCATTTCAAATTAATTGATATAAAGGTCAGAGAACAGAAACAGTCAAAAGTTATGACTCAACTGCTACATCCATTTGAACTATAAATCAATTTGTGGGGGGGAAATATCGTTAAAACAGGCGTGTGTGTGTGAACCGATGACGTGTGTTGATTATAATAATTAAGCCGATCTAGCTTAGACATGTCGACGCAGCATGAGGCCGATCCTCGTGTGCCCAGTGCAAATATGGGAAGACGGGGAAAGCCGCTGTTGAGATTGGTGCTTAATCTCATGGTGTTTGTTGGTTTCTAGCGCTGGTGAACACATTACACTGGGCTTTAATTGCTCGGGCAGCGGCCCAACACTAACCGGCAGGGACACGCAAACACTCCCTGCAAACATTCATCCGATCGACGAGAGAGCGAGAGGGAGACGTTACAGCGCTGCCACCGGCCTGGCCCACGGGATCAACAGTCCACAGATCCTCGTGTCACACACACACACACTCGCACATGCATTTACACATCAACCATTTGGTTTCCCACTGCCATCTTAACAGTAAATGGCATTCAAGACCCATTTTACTTTTGCATTGCGATGCATTTATGAGTAAATGAACCTGCCGTAATCTTAACCAGCATTCAAAGGGAACGTGTGAACTTAAGATGGGTAACTTGAATGCAAGTCGCTTTGGATAAAAGCATCTGCCAAACACATGAAGGTAAAATGCATGGATGTAAAACTTTAAAAATGATGGATTACCAAGAGCAGACTAAAAAAAATTCACACACACACTGTTGTCGTTGCATAATGCAGTGTTTTACAAAAATAGTATGCAGTAAACTGAAGTCTGCACTGTATTCACGGTAAGCCGTTCTGAACTATTTCCTACTGCTATATCATTTTTTTTTTATTAAAAACAGTTCAAAGCATTTTGTGTCTCTTCAGTAAATGTATGAATGACTGAAGCATAAAGCGTTTCTGCCATTTCACCCGACATCATTTCTCAGTTTTCATGACAGCTGCTTTGAAATCGGAGGTTCGCCTGTGGATTGCTTTCCTAAAATGGACCCTTTTCACCCACTTCTGGGTGGCTGTGAGCTTGGGAAGATAATTTGTTATTATTAGTGAAAGCAGAATTGTGTTTTTACGCTGTTTTCATGTCACACCAAACACAGAATTGCCTTTGGGGCTGAAGCTGCAATAAAGATAAATTAGAAATAGATTGCAGAAACTGTTTCCATCCATAACAGTGACTTTGTTTTATTTCATTTTGTGGGAACACTCACTAGGTTACGTTCCCTCCTCCGCACTTTCAGGCTGGAGGTTTTTCCTCTCGGTACATTGTCACGGTTTCTGCGAGAGCCCTGTGGGCTTCATCAAGAGGCGCTCTGCAGTTTCGCATTAATCAGCGCAGTCGCACGCTCTCTCGCAGGTACCGCTATCACGCTTCTCGAAACCAATTACACCCGGGCCACCGTCCGACCGTGCCGCGAGAAGGCCCTCGGCCAATCGGACGCCGGCGTGAAGCACAGGGGGTTCCTCTACAGTCACCTGACCGCTGTGTAGGACACAAGAGGACACTGGGAAGGACGGTGCGTTTGCGCTCGTCTGGGGAATGGGATAAAAATACTGAGCTGACAAGCCAATTAATCAGCTTTCAGGGCACTGCGGTGTAGAGCATCCTCCAAAGGGCAGAGGGACACTGTCTCTTTAAGAAGAAACCACTCTGATGCCGGTGCTTTTGCTTTGCTAATGCCAATAACACTGTTAAAAATAAAGGTTCCGAAGGAGGGATTTTTGCAGAAACGCAAATAGAAGAACTATATGTTCTGCATTTAAATTGCAAAAATCTGTATTTAAATATGAAAAAAATGAAATCTCTGCTTAAATTGCATTAGAATTGCGAGCTGATTTTCTCAAAATTGCAGCTTTATTTTCTCAGAATTGAGACTTTTTCCAAGATGTGCAGGTTTTTTTTTTTTTTTTTAGATTTGTGACTTAACTCACAATTGCGAGAATGTCAAAATGGACTTTTTTCCTCTGCATTGGACTCAATTCTTTGAAAAATTCTGAATTGCAAGATATAAACTCGCAATTGCAAGAAAACAAGTCAGAATCTTTAAAGTTAGTTCTTTAAAAAAATTAAATCTCTGCTTAAATTGTATTAGAATTGTGACCTGATTTTCTCAAAATAGCAACTTTTTTCTCAGAATTGAGATGTGCAGGTGTGCAAGTTTTTTTTCCAGATTTGTGACTTTATAACTCACAAAATTTCACTTTTTTCCTCTGCATTGGACTCAATTCTGTGAAAAATTCTGAATTGCAAGATATAAACTCGCAATTGCAAGAAAACAAGTCAGAATCTTTAAAGTTAGTTCTTTAAAAAAATGAAATCTCTGCTTAAATTGCATTAGAATTGCGACCTGATTTTCTCAAAATTGCAACTTTATTTTCTCAAAATTGCTTTTTTCTCAGAATTGAGACTTTTTCCCAGATGTGCAGGGTTTTTTTTCTTCCAGATTTGTGACTTAACTCACAATTGCGAGAATGTCAAAATGGACTTTTTTTTTCTCTGCATTGGACTCAATTCTGTGAAAAATTCTGAATTGCAAGATATAAACTCGCAATTGCAAGAAAACAAGTCAGAATCTTTAAAATAAAAGTTCTTAAAGCTTAAAAATAACCATTTTTCTGAGTGTGAAGAAGCTTCATTATAACCTCTTTCCATTATAAAGTGGAATGGAAAGGTTATATATAAATTGATACCAATTTTTCTCTCTCTATCCAAACGTACAGAGATGTATGCGCACACAGAAGGCCTATGAATACAGATGAGCGGACAGATGTTACTACAGTGGCATTATGAAATATGCACTTGTCCTCCATTTCTGATGACTTGAGAGATTGAAGACGACATACAACGTCTCTGCTAAGTGAATATAATGAGCAGCTGATGCTTGATGGAGTTTACGGTGCGTTTCGTTTTTAGGTAGTGAACGTTTGAGTGCACCAAAGCCATCCTGACAATGGGACACCCCTGAAATGACGACTCCCTCAGCAGTGCACTTACGACAGGACAGGACTGAGCCACTCTGTCAAGTTACAAGATCTCAATAAAGTACTTCAGCTACAGTCAAGCTGCCCTTTTAGAAAAGAAGTGAACGACAGCACAAGCTACTGAGAGAGCAAACATCGCAGTATTTACAGTATCTGCCACAGAATGAGGATTAACATCAACGACATGCAATAAACAGAACAATTTGCACTCAAAACTATAAAACAACATTTATATAATGTCACAGTGACAAACGGCAGCATTGGAATAAATAAAATTATTCAAATATATATATATTTAATGATTTAAAAAAAATCATGTTTTATTAATTCACACCAATATGACGTTAAATTTGCCATACAAATCCTAAAGAGTGCATATAAGTCCCTCAAAGGTAAATACTGGTACCAAAAGTTTACACATCAGTACATGAATGATACATATTAGAACCCTTTTGAAGGGTACTGTCCCAGTGACAGCTTTTGTACCTTTTTTTATGAGAGTAAAATTTTTCAACCTTGAACACATTCACTTAAACAAATCACTTCGAAATGCTTCATTTGAGAGAGAGAGAGAGAGAGAGAGAGAGAGAGAGAGAGAGAGAGAGAGAGAGAGAGAGAGAGAGAGAGAGAGAGAGAGAGAGAGAGAGAGAGAGAGAGAGAGAGAGAGAGAGAGAGAGAGAGAGAGAGAGAGAGAGAGAGATTTTAGGGCAACACGTTTACTACCTGTTAGCTGGGCTGTAAAACTGCATTAAAGAGGACCTGTTGTTTTTTTGTTTTTTTTTACATGTTTTTTTAGTGTGTACTGTTGCTATTTGAGCATGAAAAGCTCTGCAAAGTCCCTCCAGCGGGAGTTATTCTCCATATCAGTGTCACGGTTTCTGAACTCCCTGAAACGCCTGCATTGTAGTCTTGAGTTTCTCAAGAGAAGAGCTGCAACAATGGAGAATATGGGGGGAAAATAAGGTGTTTATATATATATATATATATATATATATATATATATATATATATATATATATATTAATTTAAGTTTTAGCTCATTTTAAAACTAGTGATGTGTTTGTGTGTTGCGCGTATATAGCCTACACAAACACATCACTAGTTTTAAAATGAGCTAAAACTTAAATGAACCAAGACTTGTTCCAGAATCACACATAGGCTATAGTGGACTGGACACTCTTCCTCATATTCTCTTCAAAACGACTTTGTGTGACAGCTCTAGAAGTGTCTCTGTCTCCCTGGACGCTGCACGTGATGTGTGATTTGAGACACACCCTTTGACTGCCATCCATCCCTTCTTTATATTCTCAGCCGTTTGCATTCAAAGAGTGAAACTGATGGGAAATATTGAGCACTACACAAGTACTGGCTAAAATCAATCCCCTGTTTCACATTCAGGGGGGATTTTCAGAGAGCCGGGAAAACCGACAGATGGCTGAAAAATCCAGCGCTGGCGCTTGTGTTTCCATCGCGGCGTCTCCCCTGTCAGCGCGCTCCCTGAACGAGCCTCTGAAATAAATGAAAGCAGTTCCACTCTGCTGACTGTTGCTGCCTCTATTCCCAGGCTTGATTTAGTGCCACTTTTTTCTTAATGGACTGTTTGTGAGCCTGGCTTCAGACCCGCAAGAACCCACCAATCACGACTCGCTCGCCGCCGGCCTCGGAGACGCTTCACGACGGCAGATAAACACGCAGCGTTTGGTAGCGGTCTGTATCGAACGTTATTAGCATGAAACGACACGTATGATTACTGGTCTTTTCTTTTAGCTCCTTCTCAAACTACTGATTACCGTGACTATACAGTCCAGTCGTGCGGTGTAGTGGTTAAAGGGATAGTGCACCCAAAAATGAAAATTACCTCATGATTTTCTCACCCTGAAGCCATCCTAGGTGTATCTGTATATTTTTTTTTAGGTCCACCAAAGCACATCCATCCCTGATAAAAGTGCATCTATCCCTGATAAAAGTACATCTATCCATCATAAAAGTGCATCTATCCATCATAAAAGTGCATCTATCCATCATAAAAGTGCATCTATCCATGATAAAAGCGCATATATCCATAATAAAAGTGCATCTATCCATGATAAAAGCACATATATCCATAATAAAAGTGCATCTATCCATGATAAAAGTGCATCTATCATCATAAAAGTGCATCTATCATAATAAAAGTGCATCTATCCATAATAAAAGTGCATCTATCCATAATAAAAGTGCTTCTATCCATCATGAAAGTGCATCTGTCCATCATAAAAGTGCATATGTCCATCATAAAAGCGCATCTATCATCATAAAAGTGCATCTGTCCATGATAAAAGTGCATCTATCCATCATAAAAGTGCATCTATCCATGATAAAAGTGCATCTATCCATCATAAAAGTGCATCTATCATGATAAAAGTGCATCTATCCATCATAAAAGCGCATCTATCCATCATAAAAGTGCATCTATCCATGATAAAAGTGCATCTATCCATGATAAAAGTGCATCTATCCATCATAAAAGCGCATCTATCCATCATAAAAGTGCATCTATCCATCATAAAAGTGCTATCCATCATAAAAGTGCATCTATCCATCATAAAAGTGCATCAGTCCATCATAAAAGCGCATCTGTCCATCATAAAAGTGCATCTGTCCATCATAAAAGTGCATCTATCCATCATAAAAGTGCATCTGTCCATCACAAAAGCGCATCTGTCCATCATAAAAGTGCATCTATCCATCATAAAAGTGCATCTATCCATCATAAAAGTGCATCTATCCATCATAAAAGCGCATCTGTCCATCATAAAAGTGCATCTGTCCATCACAAAAGCGCATCTGTCCATCATAAAAGTGCATCTGTCCATCATAAAAGTGCATCTATCCATCATAAAAGTGCATCTGTCCATCACAAAAGCGCATCTGTCCATCATAAAAGTGCATCTATCCATCATAAAAGTGCATCTATCCATCATAAAAGTGCATCTATCCATCATAAAAGCGCATCTGTCCATCATAAAAGTGCATCTGTCCATCACAAAAGCGCATCTGTCCATCATAAAAGTGCATCTGTCCATCATAAAAGTGCATCTATCCATCATAAAAGTGCATCAGTCCATCATAAAAGCGCATCTGTCCATCATAAAAGTGCATCAGTCCATCATAAAAGTGCATCTATCCATCATAAAAGTGCATCAGTCCATCATAAAAGCGCATCTGTCCATCATAAAAGTGCATCTGTCCATCATAAAAGTGCATCAGTCCATCATAAAAGTGCATCAGTCCATCATAAAAGTGCCCCACACGGCTATGGGCCTAAATAAAGGACTTGCAACGAGTATGCAACGATTTACACATAAAAAGAGTAACCCTTGAACTTGACGCGCAACGTAATGGCGAACGCGGTTGCCCAGCGCTGTGTGTTTGAAGAGCTCACGCTACTCCTACATCTACTTCACACATCGTCATGGGTTACTCTTGTGGCGTAAGTCGGCTTGCATAGGCCGTCTGCCGGAAGCTAGTTATTTTAGTCGATAAAATAAGAATTAATAAAATAAAATAAAATAGTCTGGAAAAACTTGGGGAACAGTGATCAACCTTAAATTGCATTAAAAATTCCAGATAAAGAGAATAAAACAAAAAAACAGTGATTCAATTACATGGATGTTTTTTTGTTTTCTTTTTTAAATCAATGATTAGGTCTAAAAAAAATAATAATTACAAACTGTACTTAAAGTGCATAAAACAGCATTTCTTTTTTAAAGCACACATGCAAAGAAAAAAGAAAAGAACAAAATCCACCTAGAGCATTAAAAAAAATAACATCTAAATTATGAGCTTTAAAAAAAAAGGACAAATCCATGTTTAAGTTGCATTAAAAAACATCCGTTTAAACTTCACTTGTTCTAAAGCACAAATCCAAGTTTAAATGGCTTTTTTTATTATTTAAATCTGTACTTAAATTACATTTTAGGAATGTGTGTAAAGTGCACTAAAAGGCACAAATCCATGCTTAAATGGCACATAAAATGTCCACGCTTAAATTGCATTACAAATAAAGGGAAAAAAACGTTCCCTAATTGAAGAATGTAAGGGCAGTTGTTGATAACTGGGGCAGTGGTGGTCTAATGGTCAGAGTCAGACTTGTAACCCGACTGAGGTGCTCTTCAGCAAGACCCCGAACCCCCAATCGCTCCCCGGGCGCCACAGCAAAATAAAACGACTGTGGAATAAACACAATCCGGGTGTGTGTGTGTGTGTGAGTTAACTACTCACTGCTCCTAATCTGTGTGCACTTGGATAGGTTGAAGGAAGAGGACGATTTCCGAATATGGGTTCCCATGCTTGGCCTTCATGTCACTTCAGAATCACCCCTTCATGTGCTAGTGTTCCTCCTGCTCGAGAGTTATCGACTCATTTGCATCCTTTGGTAATTGCCATTAACACAACAACTGCTTTTTCTTGTAAGTCTCTTTGGCTAGTAAGAGGCTGCCAAAAACACAAACGTAAATGTAAACAAGATTCAATTAGCATCCAGCTTCAGCGTGTACCGCGGTTCTCGGTGTTTACTCTGGTAAGCTGCTCCAGTCTGGGCGGCTGCCAGTGCTGCTTAATTGCACAGGGATCGTTTTGAGTAATTAGGCAATTGGAATATCCACTAGTTTTAAATAAGGCAAAGAAGTAATCTGAGCCGGCAGCCAG